>MQUG01001234.1:0-37029 GCA_007213375.1 Steinernema feltiae | reverse complement strand
AAATTCGGAACATTCCAAACGGAGACCGAGATGAGTCAAAGTTCTCTCAAGACTTGATAGCTCGGCGTCGCATTGATGACTCAATAATAGCAATTAGAGATACACAATAGAGATTCAATTGACTTAACATCTCCTAAATGATTCGCTGCTTCCCGCCAGCGTGGAGAAAAGAGTCAGAAGTAAACGGAAAAGTTGAGAAAACAAGATTTATTCCGCAGCGCATCTTGGCGCGTCGCTTTTTGCGCATAAACAGCCGATTGAAACTTACTAGACGCGGACATTGCCATCACAGAATGAATTCCTTGCCGTTCAACTTTGTAGATCGCGTGATCGACAACCGTCCCCAAGCGGAGTTGGATACGTAGGAGCAAGTTTCCAATGCTGGGATCGCCATGGTGCCAAAATCGACAGCAAAGTGTGGGAATATGACCTCATGCTCACTGAAAGCGTTTACCGCCTTCGCTGTTATGAAGGAATTCATTGTGAGGACGAGCCGTGCCTCTTCAATCGCTGCACTGAAGGACCCTTCCAACTTTGCACGCTGGAATCCGCAAACGTGCAGCGTCGCGCGCATCTGCATTGAAGGCAGAAACCTGTTCTGGGGGGTCACTTATCGACGAGACCGCCGTGGCGAATCTGATACGAATTTTGAAGAGAAACAAACGCGTGATCAACGTGGTCGAAGGTCTGCTCGCTGACGAAGTCAAATGGGATACGATTGGTCCGATCATCAACGCGGTGCCCGCGTTTGACAGTCTTTTCGATCGCTCAGCGCGGATCAACGCCGCGTACGTTTCCGGATTGTTTCAGCGGCCGATTGTGGACCTTAGGGTCTTTCAATTTCCCCTTCGAATTCATGCGGAACGATCGCTAACGCAATCAGAAAGCGACTTGTGGACAAGTGCGGCATTTCGAACGACTCGGAGACGATCGACTACAGCGAGTACTGTAGACCCGTGCTGGAAGCGATCTTTGAGGTGCACGCGGATCATCCACCGAAGGAAGTCTATGCGTATTACCCTCTGGACACTCTAGTGGAAGGACTACAAAAGAGCCAGAAACGTTTCCGCCAACATGGCGCAGTTTCGCCCGCACAAACGCCTAATGTACACTCGTTAGAAGTCGCAACGCGTGATGTTCGTTGTTTGGATAATTAGCTTTAGAATAAAGATTCAGAATGCGAGAAAAAAACGCCTAAGAGTGACTGAAAACGAAAGATTGATCAAGATCAAAGATTTGTGGGATAATGCACGGCATCAATCGCAGTGTTGGCAAACTAAATATTTACAACGTTCGTTTGCATCAGGCGCGAGCAAGATTGAAACGTGATTATCAACATGATTATCAATTGATTATTAATTGCAGGCGTTTGGGGTCTTTTTCGTCAATTCAGCGATGATCAATTCACCTGCTCTCGCTTTTCAGTTGTTTCAATAAGCTTGAGTCTTCAATCTCCTCGCCTGAATTCGTGGTAAGCGCGATCAACGCGATCAGAAGGAGACTCGTCAATGACTCGATCGTCTACAAGATCGTTCTATAGAAGTTCTGTTTAATCAATCAATTTTAGGATTAAACTCTTTTGAAAATATCGCGTTCAGAATAACTGAAGGATTTCAGCTACAATGATCAAACGCTGACTACAGTAACCGATCAGCGAAATGATAAATGGCTCCGATAATCCACCAAAAAAAATGAAATTGACCGAAGGCGCTCACAAAATGGCTCTCAATTTGTGTTTCTCCTCTGCGGCTGTCGAAATGTGTCTGCTGAGCTGTGTGAAAGGCGTCTGTCGCACAGATTTCGACAGAAATCCCTTCTGCGCCTGCGATGCGCACTTCACAGGTCCGCTCTGCGATGGTACGCTTCGCTCGAATCTTCCATTTCACTCAAATCCACTTTCAGTTTTCAAAGACCCCTCGCAGCCGGATTCCAATCTGAATTTCTATTTTCTGGTGATCCTGGCCGCGATCTTCGTCGTCTTTGCACTCGCGATCTTCCTGGCAAAGAAGAATTGCTGCATGAAAGACACCGGCACCGCTGAATGGAAGCGCCTCGAAGAAGGCGCCAATCGCTACAGAATCATCTGATTTCCGTTCCATTCTGCGTTCTCTCAAGTTGCTTTTTAACGAATAAACGACTTTTCTGTTCCCTCCGACCGCATTCCGACGGAATACTCGGCCGCGTCCAGGCTTTGCGACGCGAGTTTCGTTGTCATTAAGTTGTCATTCAGCATTTGAAGTTCTAACACAACAACTTCGCTCAGATCGCGTTCAACAATCTGATATCGACGAGTTCCGCGGCGGCCGCAGCCGCCGCTGCCGACAAGAAGATCGTCGTCGATTAGCTCGAATCAGCGGCCGGCGCTCGGGTCGTCGAAATCCAAATTTATCCAATTTTGCGGTGAATATTTGTTTTTGCGAAGAATAAATTCGCTCCGAGACCCTAAACGGCCTCCTCCACCGCTGCAGCCAAATATTTGCTGATCGTTTAAGCGTTTTAATTGCTTCTGATTATTGGGACTCTGCGCGGGACCACTTAAGACCTCTAATTACCGAATGATTCCTTTGTTTACTGGCCCTCCGGCAGCGCGCCGCGCCCGCCGCCGCTCCCCGCGCCCGCGGGGCGATCGGGCGCCAACAGGTGTCCTCAAAGTTTCCTCAATTAACGACGCGAAACGACGGAATCGCGGTTCTTTGTGGCGCGGGCGCGCGGTTAGCGAACGGTAAATTAATTCGCATTGCGCGGCGCCAGGAACGAGTTGCAGGACGGGGAACGGAGCCTCAGGGTCACCCTCACCCGTTATCAGCCTCTCCCGCGCCATCACTCACCCGCAGCAGCCGCGTCCGGCTGCCTGATTCAATTAGCGGCGGCCCTCGCCGCTACCGTAGCGCCGTCGCTCTGTTGTGATGTCGGGGGAGATTTATCGGCGCGCTCGTGTCACTTCAGGTGTGTTCGACACGACGGGCCGGTAATTCAGTCGCCAATTTGCCGATCAATCACCCGCTCCCCAAGCGATCGCCCTCAGGCGCTGATGGATGTCGCTTTGTGCGGCGCCGTACGGTACACGAGGACGGCGACAGAAGCGCGCTAAATGGAAGCGCAAACAGCGCGCCGACCGGATTCTCCGCCGCCGCCGAGTGTCAAGAAACATGTACTCCGCGCATCCTCTGTTTGCCTTCCTCCTTCGCGCCGGGACCGCGCACCTCAAGTCGTTTTTCGACGTGTCGCGGCCATATTGCATTTATTATAATCATCCGACGGCGGCGGGCGAGCGGCGGCCGGTGTGCGGCCCTTCAATTACAGATTCGAGCGCGCCGAGTGATTCGAATTTGATTTTTTCTCCTTTTACATTAATTTTTACGCGCTTTAATGCGTTCGCCCCGCTGGCGACGCGCCGAACGCGCTGGGAACCGGACCGACTCCACTTTGCATTATGACTGCATCACTCACCGAGCTACTAACCTCATCGACAACTCGATTTGTCATTCGATGCGATCAGACCACTAGAAGAACAGAAAGCGAAAGCGCGTCGACCTCTGTGGAATGTCCCAAACAGGCCTAATCGCTTCTCTAATCGGATCTTCTGCTGTTAGCACCTAGGCTTGTTTGCTGAAGCAGCGGCGGCGGCGCGTCTTGAGCGCCGCGCGTGTTGCAAAGTGTCAAATGGAGAGAACAAACACACTTCCCAAGTGCATCTCCTCCGACACGACTCTCGAGAGCCCCGGAACAACAACTGCGAACTCGCGGCGGGAGATCGATTTCCGGAAAGTCTCCGATTGCGGAGGAATCGATTACTGTAGGCCGGCGGCGCTTGGCGGTCGACTCGGCCGCCGCAAATTGCTGCAAGCGGCGTCTTTGAGTTCATCCCTCAAGGCCACACACGTCGACCGCCGAATGACATCGATTAGCGGTGATTAGGGGACATACGGCGGCGGAGGAACTGTCGCCAGTTGACTCAATTAGTGCGCTGGAGGAGGTCCTGCAGCGGCAGCTGAACTGCAGTCTCTGGTGGCCACTGATCGGCCATTTCAGGTCTGCAGATCAGATTCCACTGCAAGCCCAATCTCCCCTTTCGACTCAATCCGCGCTCCTAACGAACTCAGAATCGCCCAAGCGATAAATCTTCCCCAAATCTCTCCTCTAATTACCTTCGGGGTCCCACCGCGACAATTACAGACCGCCGACACTCGTTTGAAACCTTCTAATCCGCTAATTGACCGAATCTGCACCGTCTCGTTACCGTAATCCTCCTGGAATCGATCGGCGCCTCCAGAGGAGCGCGGGAGTTTTCACTCCATTTCACTCGGATCATAATTCGCCTCTAATTCGAGCGCTCATTTCATTATGCGCCCTAATCCCGCGTCTCCCTCGCTCCCCGTGCACCCTAACCGCAGTCGTCCATCTTCCCGGAGCCCCGACGGCCACACAGTGGAGGAATTCCTGCCTTCCCAGGTTACCAAACGACGCCGCTAATCCCGCTAACGTCGTCGTCCTCGCGACTTAATTACTCTCCGCGCTCCTCTCTTGTCTCTTATCATTGGATTATCAATTGGAGCGTTTTCTTTGTGATAACAAGAGTGCACTCGTAAATTAATCCCTCGCGTCGTGTTATGGGCGCTTTGCGCTCTACCTACGCGGAGCTATCGCTCCGCTGTGTGCTACTGATCGTCGTTAATTAGCCATCGATTTCCCATTCTGTACTGCGCTCGCATCATTTCCGTCGCGGGGCTTTGTCCGCTCACGCACGTGTCCGTTCTCGGCGCATCCGTTTGCGTCACAAATTGCATCAAAGAGTTTATTCCTCAAGAGAACTCGGAGATTAGAGTTTGGAAGCCGAACGTGAGATAAACAGTTTGACGCGGCAAAGGTCGACTGCATTGCGAGGTCACTTTGGCAAAAAACAGCGGCCGAACTTGTGACTTTTGCGGCTGCGGCGTCTTGCAGGGGACTACTTTTACTAATTTGATCGTCCAGGACATGACGCTCACGTGGATTTACGTCGCGGGCGGTTTCAGCGCAGATAATCCGCTAAACGCAGTTCTAATTTCGGCGTTTATCGCTCGCTCATCTGACGTGATTCCTCGAAAGCCAAGCGAAGCGCCGGCCGGTCTCGCAACGCAGAGATCTTCACCTCAGATCAAACCTCAACTCCCTTCAGGCCTTTTCCCCATCCCCGACCACAGAGCAGGTCGGATTAGCGCTTCCTACGCGCGCGCGATGGCGATGTTTCTTCGCCAAATTTAGGTTTTCATGAATTGAAGGTAATAACAGGCGGCTTATTTACGTCAAACGAGGCAAAAACGAGAAATTTCAAAAGCTAAGCGCGGTTTAATGCTCGTAAATATAGGTTAAGCCGCCTGACTAATGTTCCGCGATTAAAAACAATCTCGCTTTCTATTTTCGAGGACCTTTTTTGAGGTTACGGTAGCGGTGTGGACCTCTTGTTAACGTCAATTTAATCGCTTCGCACTTGTGTTATTGAAGAAAAGACGCGCTGTGATGGAGCTCTGCGTCGGATTGGGTTAGAGCCTAAAGGAGATGAGCCGGACGTCAGTGATCTGGAAAGTGCGAATTTGAGTCAAAACAATCGAGTGCAACATTCCTCTGATGCCTTTCAGGCTCTAATCTCGCACAACGACCGATCGCACCCTCTGCAAGCAGCTCAGAGAGTCGTGAGCTGCCGCTCCCGTCAGCTGAGCGGGAAAATCCGAAATCGGAGTTCGTGTCGAGACCCAGGATGATCCGCGCTAAGACCACCCGCGTCGACGTAAGAAGCGCGATTGCATCGCGTCATCCTCAATCACTTTTTGCGGCTCCCGGCACGACAGCCGCGCCCTCCGTAAAAGTAGTCCTCCGCCAATTGAATTAGGGAAGGGAGCGCCGGTGTGCAACATTCCGGCCGCTAATCGCCGACTTCCGACGCTCGAATCACAATCGCAACAAAGCGCGGAGCTTCCGCTCCGGAGCTGCACGCCGCCCTCTCCCCTCCGTCCTCCCGCGCGCACTCCTGACACGATTGCGACTGCGACTGCGACGTCACGGCGCCTCTGATCTTCTCCTTTATTAATTTAATTGAAAGCGCCGCTCCCCACCGCCATTTGGAGAGTTCGCACGTTCGGTCTGCACCCAATCGCCCAGATTCCTGCCCGATCACTTCCTCCTCTGATTATCTGGTCAATTCGTGCCGGGACCACTCGTATTTGCCGTCCTGTGAGTCAACAACTGATAAGACGACTTTTACCACTCGACAATTGACACGCTGTTTGCGTCGATTATCATAAACGCGACGGTAAAACTCGGCCGCTCGGCAAATATTTATTTCCGTCCGCGCGGTCCCGCCACGACGCGCAATTATTTCGCTCTTTCGACGTCAATCGCCGCGGCGATTTAATGAGTAATTATTGTCGTTTCGGGACCACTTGAAGCCTTGTAATTAAGTGTCGATTGTTTTGCGCCGGCTACGGTAGCCCTTGACGGCGCTGCGAGTGCGCTCGCGGCGGCGCGCACAGTGCGCTGGAATCCACCGTATCGCGGCGTCAATTATCGGCTCGCGGCGTCCTTTCGCCCGAAATGACGATCGCGGATTAGCGCCGCGCGATTAATCGCGTACAACTCAATCACAACCAAATTAAGCGATTAGGACGTCCTCGCGGCGCGCGCGCTGCGCTGGGCGTGGCGCGTTAATTGCCGCATTACGTCGCCCCTCCCCGCGCTGCAACTCGCCCGCCACTGCGCCAAATACGGTAATGCCGCCGGTCGTCAGGCGGCGGCGGTCGTCGTGTGTGTCCCTCCGCTCGGAGTGCGCGCCTAATAACGTTAATCACGCGTGTTTACTCGCCGCTGCGCCCCAGGCCGGTCCCACCGCGAATATCGCCCGAGAAGGGTAATTGCGTTTAGGGCGCGATTTACGGCGTCTGAGTCAGCGGCGGACTGTAAAAGTCGTCCTGGCGCGCCCCCTGCGCTGCGTGGCGGACTGAAGAGGAGTATTCGCTAATAATCGGGTTAGGCGACTCAATTAACTCAATTTGGCGCCTCGAGGCCCTCGCGCCTCCCGCGCGCTCAAATTAATAGCGCGCGGCCGGGAATAGCGCGGCGGGACCTTTGAATGTTGCGGCGCCGTTGGAGGGAGCCGCGAGCGAGATTAGCGGATTCGAGCGCGTCAACAACTTCTTCCCTCGCGGCTAATTACGCGTCTTGGGCGCTCGAATACCTCTCGCTCGCACTAATTGAATTAGGCGCTGGGAGATTCCCGCCGCGTCACTCCGCGTCGAGACCGCGCTGACGAGGAATGTTGCAGGAAGATGAACATGACGCAGCTGCTGGCGACCTCCAGCGAGCCCTCCGACTTCGCCAAGCACTTCATGGCGCTCCACCAGAGCTACTTCGCCGCCCAGGCCGCCGCCGCCGCCAAGAATCCCGCGGCGCCCGGCGACGGCGCCCCAAACCCTTCATCTCGCCCTTCGCCATCGAGGCGCTCACCGCGAAGCCCGAGATCACCGTCACTACCGTAGCCTCGGAGCCCGCGAAGGGCGAGGAGCGCGGCCGCACTCCCGACCAGAACACTCTCGCCTGTAAGTCCGATCTGCGGGTTACGGTAGCCTCAATCCTGCGGTTTCAGGCGTGCTCGAGTCGACGCCGAGCGTGTCGGAGTCGGGTCAACTCTCGCCCGACGAGTCCGGGAGTCCCGACGAGAACGGGAAGCGGAAGCAGCGCCGCTACCGTACCACCTTCAGCGCGTACCAGTTGGAGGAGTTGGAGAAGGTCTTCTCGCGCACCCACTACCCCGACGTCTTCACGAGGTTCGTCCGCTGCGTCCCCGTCCTCAAGGGCCCGGAGTCGGGCTCCTGCCGCGACACGAGGAGCGTAATTGAGCCAAAGTGGCCTGCGGTGGCGCCGCGCACATTATTCACTTGTCTTCGGTCGTCTTTGGGGCGCCGCGCTGTCGCAATATCGCCGTGGGACTCGCGTATTAGGCCCAAATTGGGAACATTTATGCGAAGCGGGAATTGTTTAAATCTCGCTTGTCACAACCGATTGCGCGCGGCCGGAAACGTGGAAATTGGAGGGACGAGGGACCCTCATCGAGCCAATTACGGTGCATGCGAGACGCGCAGAATTCATAAGAAATGCATGCGAGCGGCGGCCGGAGATAATATTTCTAATTTCGGCGCAATAAACGCGCCGAATGCGATAATTCAGCGAGTAATTAAGTGCTTGTTTGCGCCGCGGCCTCCCACGTACCGTAGGGGCGCTAATCAGCGACTCGAAGACTGACTTTGTGACTTTCAGAGAGGACCTCGCGAGTCGCGTGACCCTGACGGAGGCGCGCGTCCAGGTTTGGTTCCAGAACCGGCGCGCCAAGTGGCGCAAGCAGGAGCGGACCGCAGCGCCCGGCGGTCTCCATCACCCCTACGCTCATCCTCACCACCCGCTCGGAGCACCGATCACTCCGCCGGGCATTCCGACAGTCCAGAATCCGCTCCAGATGGCCTATCTGAGCCTCCTCTCGCAGATGTACGGAGCGAACATTCCGAAACTCGCAGAATAGAATCTCAATCTCCTTCAGATGTACAAATATAAATCTCTATTTGGATAAATTGATTTATGACGAGTGTGGCTTCGTGTGTGTCCTTGAGGGTGCCAATTAGAGGTTCAAGCGAAAGGAAGCCTCGCCGACAGGTGGTGGTCAAAGGCCTTAATGACCGCGGAAGCCCGCGAGACGTTATTAAATTAAGCCGCCACGGGCGACCACGTGCCCCGTTAGGCATAGCCAGAGAGAGGGAGACTGTAACTGATGAGGAATCAGGTCCCCCGGTCCCCGGCGGTCGCATGTCAACCGTGATTCGAACAATTCACGTAAACGTTCCCAATTTCGGGCCAAAATCCATTCGCCGGCGACAATTCGGCGCCCCCGTAGCTCTGTGCTCCACTCACTCAGGCTACTTAGGCTCAATTACGCGCCACCGCCGCCGCCGTCTTAGCAACACACACGACGATCGGGGGCGACATCGGGGCGCCCATGAATTTCGCATTGCCAACACCATCTCAAAAGCCTTTAATTATGCACGACGAACGGGCCTAAGAAGCTCTCGTTCGATCGAGCGCGCGCGTCCGACTCGAGCGCACCTGTCGCGCTCGCTCGCGCGCCAATTAACCAAATTAGAGTCTCTTGAGGCTTCGTAACATTATGCAAATGGCGTGCGACCGTCGCGCTAATTAGCGCCGCGTGCGAGCGAGCGAAGGATCGGGCAGGTGTCCTCGGCGGCGCGCTCAAAGCGACGACAATTTGCTAATTAGGACGCTAAACGGTGGTCGAGTTGACGAGCAGCAGATGTCCCGTCCTGCTGATACAGTAACACTTGGCGACTAATTCGCTCGCCTATTAGCACTTGTCGCTCTCGGAGGCGCGAATCGCGGCCGCCGAGGTGCGATTGCAGCTCGACGGAGTTGACCACACACTTACCGGATTGTCGACATTAAGGTCGCCAGGCTGGTAATTGGTGGGTATTAGCCCCATTCTGCTGCTGATTACCTGGCAGCATTTCTCCCTCTCTCTCTCTGTGAACGCAGGAGAGGGAGTACGGTGGAGCCACACAGCAGCAGCAGTGCAAACAAGTACTTAATTACTCGCTCAACAATCGCATTTCGCGCGTTTTATTGCGACGAAATATCTCCGGCCGCCGCTCGCATGCATTTCTTATGAATTCTGGCGCGTCACGCATGCACCGTAATTGGCTCGATGAGGGGAAACGTCCCTCCAATTTCCACGTTTCCGGCCGCGCGCAATCGGTTGTGACAAGCGAGATTTAAACAATTCCCGCTTCGCATAAATGTCATAAATCTCTGATTCGATGACAAATTCCGGTTTTTAACAAAATGAACCTGATTCGGCGATGATTGTTGGGCTGAATTTGTCATTTTAATGAAAATTTGGGTTGGATTAACGGATTCCGAACCCTCCGCACTGAGTGAACCTCGTCATATTGACGATGGAGCAAAAATCGACTAATCGAGGTAAGCGATTCAGTTTCGACGTATGTTTCCGACCACTGAAAGACTCGACCGTCGGTGCCTTTCAGCGGCTGCTTCGTAGATGTCAAAAGGCTGCATTGAAATCGGAGTTTTTCGACTAGAAAATTGAGTTTCTTGTCTTCTGAACGCTTTGTAGCATTCACAAACGAGCCTCTTCTGTTCGGTCTGTTTCAAAGCGGACAAACCATTTGATTTGCGCTGAGTTCGCGTCAATTTTATGATTATTGCCACCAAATACCCAATCTGAATGCAGCCCACTTTCTCAACAAACAAAGCTGAAGATTCATTGCTATCACCGTTCAAAGTGCATCCACGTTGCTAAAGAAACCGAAATTCTCTTTGTTTGCAACGTTTTAGTCGCGGTGTTCACAGCAAGGGAAGTCGCTGAACTCGGGTTCCTTCGGAAATGCAGTTTGTCGGTCCTGTTGAAGACATTTTCACAAAAACAATGAAAACCGAAAGGAGTCGCGAGAAGTGAATCATCACCGCGAAAACTCCCGATGAAGTTCCGAAAAATGAAACTCGCCGTTCGGTTTTGAAGATCGCGTTGCAGACGTCGCAACTTCTGTGCAAAGTGCAAAGGACAGAGCCGCTTGAGATGCTAGTAACATCGTTTTAGCATCGTAACTGAAGATTTGCAACAAAATTCGGTTGCTAACATGATTGTTTCGTTCGAAAGCGCCTGCGAAGTGCGACTTTTGTTGTTTCGCTGAAGATTCGGCGTTCAGATTCAAATTCTTCATTTTGGGTCTACTCGATTCCTAGCACAAAGTCACAATGATCGGTAATTTGCTAAATGAAAAGTCTGAAATCTCTGTTCAAGAATTCCGGAAAAGCCTCTTTGCAACCTTCAAATGAACCGAACATCCTTTAGAATTGCACAAAGAACAGCTGAAGCGCGTTTTTGCTTTTGAAATCAGATAATTTCATTTTTCATCATTGCATTGGACGCATCCGCTCGCCTATCTCAGCTGATAGCCGACAGTTTGGCACGAGGCTCTGAATTCTCAGCTTCAAAGCAAGCCTAGCTTAACCATAATTGACCAAAGCGATGCTCGTATCCTGCAGCCTGCAGTCCACATGTTCGCATACAATCCGCAAACGCTCTGTGCCGCCGTATAAAACGATGTTAAACGCTTCAAAAACCTGTTTTCGTCCCCTCGAACGCCGCCTAATCCCTCGAATTAAGAGGCGCTTCTCACTCTCACAACACGAATTGTTCTCCTCGACCCATCAACGTCGCGCGCGCGCCGCTGTCGTCAATCTCCTCGCGCTTCCCGAAATTCGCCTCTTCGCACACAATGGAACAAATGATTCAGCGGTCGCCGTGGACGCGCTGTTGACGGAAATGCACTTACCGTAATAATTGTCAACAGCGCGCCCCAGGTATTCTCTTCTGAAAGCCGACCGTCGCGCGCTTAATCTCCGATCGACGTCACGCGGTCGTCGCCTCGAGTAATCCGTTAATTGTTCCAAGTGCACAATAAAATCTATGTATTTTTACAAGGAAAAGGGATTACGGTGGGAACGGGAGATCGTGAACCGGACGGAAGGAATGACAAACAAACACACTCATCAATTGGGGCGAAAGATCTAATCGGAGGAGACTGCGGACACCGCTGGAGCGCTGGTCGTTGTAGGACTCGGCGAGGCCGACGAGGAGAGCGTACTCGTTGTTGGGGATACTGTAGATGGCGCGGGAGCGTTGAAGAGACCGCCGTATTTGACCAGATTCTCCATCGCCGCCATCTGTTGAAATTGCTTGAAGTAGTTGGCCGCCATCATCTGCTGCTGCTGGTGAGCGAGAGCCGCCGGTGACGCCGGAGGACTCGTCGCGGCAGGAACCTCGGAGTTGTCGGAGGAGCGCGAAGGCGTCCGGATCTGAGGCGCAGCTCCGAGCAGCGACGGGAACATTTCAGCTGAAATCAGCCACAATCAGCATTTGGGGGTGATTGGAGGCGAATACCTGAGAAAGGCGAGCTGCCGATGGCCGCCAGGAAGCTGGAAGGATCTGCCGAGGTGACTTCAGCCGACGCTGCCTGCTGCTGCGCGGCAGCGGCGATCATCGCGTTCTGGAAGAACGCCATCTGCTGGAGGGGATTCTGCATCACCGGAGTCGGCGGAGCGCCGAGCGGGTGGTGGGGATGAGCGTAGGGGTGATGGAGACCGCCGGGCGCTGCAGTCCGCTCCTGCTTGCGCCACTTGGCGCGCCGGTTCTGGAACCAAACCTGGACGCGCGCCTCCGTCAGGGTCACGCGACTCGCGAGGTCCTCTCTGAAAGTCACAAAGTCAGTCTTCGAGTCGCTGATTAGCGCCCCTACGGTACGTGGGAGGCCGCGGCGCAAACAAGCACTTAATTACTCGCTGAATTATCGCATTCGGCGCGTTTATTGCGCCGAAATTAGAAATATTATCTCCGGCCGCCGCTCGCATGCATTTCTTATGAATTCTGCGCGTCTCGCATGCACCGTAATTGGCTCGATGAGGGTCCCTCGTCCCTCCAATTTCCACGTTTCCGGCCGCGCGCAATCGGTTGTGACAAGCGAGATTTAAACAATTCCCGCTTCGCATAAATGTTCCCAATTTGGGCCTAATACGCGAGTCCCACGGCGATATTGCGACAGCGCGGCGCCCCCAAAGACGACCGAAGACAAGTGAATAATGTGCGCGGCGCCACCGCAGGCCACTTTGGCTCAATTACGCTCCTCGTGTCGCGGCAGGAGCCCGACTCCGGGCCCTTGAGGACGGGGACGCAGCGGACGAACCTCGTGAAGACGTCGGGGTAGTGGGTGCGCGAGAAGACCTTCTCCAACTCCTCCAACTGGTACGCGCTGAAGGTGGTACGGTAGCGGCGCTGCTTCCGCTTCCCGTTCTCGTCGGGACTCCCGGACTCGTCGGGCGAGAGTTGACCCGACTCCGACACGCTCGGCGTCGACTCGAGCACGCCTGAAACCGCAGGATTGAGGCTACCGTAACCCGCAGATCGGGACTTACAGGCGAGAGTGTTCTGGTCGGGAGTGCGGCCGCGCTCCTCGCCCTTCGCGGGCTCCGAGGCTACGGTAGTGACGGTGATCTCGGGCTTCGCGGTGAGCGCCTCGATGGCGAAGGGCGAGATGAAGGGTTTGGGGGCGCCGTCGCCGGGCGCCGCGGGATTCTTGGCGGCGGCGGCGGCCTGGGCGGCGAAGTAGCTCTGGTGGAGCGCCATGAAGTGCTTGGCGAAGTCGGAGGGCTCGCTGGAGGTCGCCAGCAGCTGCGTCATGTTCATCTTCCTGCAACATTCCTCGTCAGCGCGGTCTCGACGCGGAGTGACGCGGCGGGAATCTCCCAGCGCCTAATTCAATTAGTGCGAGCGAGAGGTATTCGAGCGCCCAAGACGCGTAATTAGCCGCGAGGGAAGAAGTTGTTGACGCGCTCGAATCCGCTAATCTCGCTCGCGGCTCCCTCCAACGGCGCCGCAACATTCAAAGGTCCCGCCGCGCTATTCCCGGCCGCGCGCTATTAATTTGAGCGCGCGGGAGGCGCGAGGGCCTCGAGGCGCCAAATTGAGTTAATAGAGTCGCCTAACCCGATTATTAGCGAATACTCCTCTTCAGTCCGCCACGCAGCGCGGGGGCGCGCCAGGACGACTTTTACAGTCCGCCGCTGACTCAGACGCCGTAAATCGCGCCCTAAACGCAATTACCCTTCTCGGGCGATATTCGCGGTGGGACCGGCCTGGGGCGCAGCGGCGAGTAAACACGCGTGATTAACGTTATTAGGCGCGCACTCCGAGCGGAGGGACACACACGACGACCGCCGCCGCCGCCTGACGACCGGCGGCATTACCGTATTTGGCGCAGTGGCGGGCGAGTTGCAGCGCGGGGAGGGGCGACGTAATGCGGCAATTAACGCGCCACGCCCAGCGCAGCGCGCGCGCCGCGAGGACGTCCTAATCGCTTAATTTGGTTGTGATTGAGTTGTACGCGATTAATCGCGCGGCGCTAATCCGCGATCGTCATTTCGGGGCGAAAGGACGCCGCGAGCCGATAATTGACGCCGCGATACGGTGGATTCCAGCGCACTGTGCGCGCCGCCGCCGAGCGCACTCGCAGCGCCGTCGAGGGCTACCGTAGCCGCGCAAAACAATCGACACTTAATTACAAGGCTTCAAGTGGTCCCGAAACGACAATAATTACTCATTAAATCGCCGCGGCGATTGACGTCGAAAGAGCGAAATAATTGCGCGTCGTGGCGGGACCGCGCGGACGGAAATAAATATTTGCCGAGCGGCCGAGTTTTACCGTCGCGTTTATGATAATCGACGCAAACAGCGTGTCAATTGTCGAGTGGTAAAAGTCGTCTTATCAGTTGTTGACTCACAGGACGGCAAATACGAGTGGTCCCGGCACGAAGTGACGAGATAATCAGAGGAGGAAGTGATCGGGCAGGAATCTGGGCGATTGGGTGCGACCGAACGTGCGAACTCTCCAAATGACGGTGGGGAGCGGCGCTTTCAATTAAATTAATAAAGGAGAAGATCAGAGGCGCCGTGACGTAGACGTCGCAGTCGCAATCGTGTCAGGAGTGCGCGCGGGAGGACGGAGGGGAGAGGGCGGCGTGCAGCTCCGGAGCGGAAGCTCCGCGCTTTGTTGCGATTGTGATTCGAGCGTCGGAAGTCGGCGATTAGCGGCCGGAATGTTGCACACCGGCGCTCCTTCCCTAATTCAATTGACGGAGGACTACTTTTGCGGAGGGCGCTGCTGTCGTGCCGGGAGCCGCAAAAAGCGATTGAGGATGACGCGATGCAATCGCGCTTCTTACGTCGACGCGGGTGGTCTTAGCGCGGATCATCCTGGGTCTCGACACGAACTCCGATTTCGGATTTTCCCGCTCAGCTGACGGGAGCGGCGGCTCACGACTCTCTGAGCTGCTTGTAGAGGGTGCGATCGGTTGTTTGAGCGGATAAGAGCCTAAAAGGCATCAGAGGAATGTTGCACTCGATTGTTTTGACTCAAATTCGCACTTTTGAAGCGTTCGGGGTCACTGACGTGGTGCATCCAGTCACCGTTCAGCTATTTGCGTGTCGCCGACGCGCCAAAGGTCACCGGCGCGGTCCCCACTCACTGTGTTTTACAAAATTAGTTTTCTATTCATTAAAATCGTGTTTTCGTCTTCCTGAATCTCAAAAAACATCCAAAATTGCCGCCACACGCAAGTCTACGCAGCGCGCACGTAATCCCCGGTCGTAACCGACAATTCCGCCAATTAGCGCTGTTTGTACCGGTCTTGACACGACGCAATGCCAGAAGCGTCGATGATGAGATAACGATAATCCTCTCTCCGCAGGGATTAATCGCCGGACGCGGAGCGAAAGCGAAATAACAATAATAATGAGCATTAGGGGGCGATTGTTGGGGTTTCGAAGCGGAGTAAATGAATCAATTAGGGCAATTCTCGTTACGTGGAGGTGAGGATTCCGTCGAAAACAACTCGCAGAGGCCCCCTGAGACAGGGATGTTCGGGGATTGATTCGAGAGGAAGTGAAGCGGATGAGCGAGGAGGCTAAATGGAGCAGAAAGGAGCTAAGAAGACAGGACATTCGGATGAGCTCCGCGATCTGCGTGGGAGGAGGCTGCGAGTGTGGCGAAGAGACTGAAACAGCGACTTAAGGCAACAAGCGGCATACGGAAGTGAAGGAATGGGGGCCGAGGTTCAAGAATGCGCGGTCTTGGAACGTTCAGAGGCAGCATCTGAACGGTCAACGCTTGGATTCCAAGAATCGACCGTTAAGACCTTATTTTGGGGATTGTTGAGTGACCGAGCCAAGGATCTGGCTGATTTGGACACGCGTCACTTCAATGATCACTCCAGATGATCTTACTGTAGTTTAAGTCCACACACCAGAGCCTAACAGCCTGCACAACGAATCTCAGTCATCAGGAGCGACTCAATGGAGAGTTGCAGCTTCCGAATCGTCCAAATCAAGCATCAATCACCAAAACGAGTAGTCGTCCAGATAAGCAAAAGGCGTCAAAGTTTTCATAGCGCAACTGCCACACGCCACAATACTCGCGACCGAATTCCCATCAGCGCGCATCGCTGCAACAGCAGCAGCCGCTCTTATCACAAAGAAAACGCTCCAATTGATAATCCAATGATAAGAGACAAGAGAGGAGCGCGGAGAGTAATTAAGTCGCGAGGACGACGACGTTAGCGGGGATTAGCGGCGTCGTTTGGTAACCTGGGAAGGCAGGAATTCCTCCACTGTGTGGCCGTCGGGGCTCCGGGAAGATGGACGACTGCGGTTAGGGGGAGACGCGCGGGGATTAGGGCGCATAATGAAATGAGCGCTCGAATTAGAGGCGAATTATGATCCGAGTGAAATGGAGTGAAAACTCCCGCGCTCCTCCGGCCACTTTTCCGGAGGCGCCGATCGATTCGAGGGGATTACGGTAACGAGACGGTGCAGATTCGGTCAATTAGCGGATTAGAAGGTTTCAAACGAGTGTCGGCGGTCTGTAATTGTCGCGGTGGGACCACTGAAGGTAATTAGAGAAGAGATTTGGGGAAGATTTATCGCTTGGGCGCTTCTGAGTTCGTTAGGAGCGCGGATTGAGACGAAAGGGGAGATTGGGCTTGCAGGGGATCTCTCGCAGGTCAAGTCATCGCCAATCACCGCACAGCGCAGTCCACTCCTGGAACTTGTGCTTCAAAGTGGCCAAAACAAAGAGAATCGCGTTGCGTTGATCGATTCCTCGCTTCAAAAAGCAATTTGTCGACCGAACGATGAATCCTTTAGGCAATTAACAGCTTCTTCAGAGCGCACGCGTGTTTAATAAATGACTCAAATTGGCGTCGCGCTGTCACGCAATATTCTTCGCGGCCAGATTGGGCGCGCACGACCGTAATTGGCAATTTGGAATTGGAGGTCCCGACGGCGATTGGGGCGCGAGGCGAATGTAAACATTATGAGAGGAGGAGGAAATGTCAGCGCGGCGCGTCATTTAATTTAGTCAGCGGCCACCGGCAGGTTCGTTGTATGAGTAATCGGGACCGATCGCTTCGTTCCCCAAAAGTGAGTTGCAGTCATAAAGCAAAGTGGAGTCGGTCCGGTTCCCAGCGCGCTCGGCGCGTCGCCAGCGGGGCGAACGCATTAAAGCGCGTAAAAATTAATGTAAAAGGAGAAAAAATCAAATTCGAATCACTCGGCGCGCTCGAATCTGTAATTGAAGGGCCGCACACCGGCCGCCGCTCGCCCGCCGCCGGATGATTATAATAAATGCAATATGGCCGCGACACGTCGAAAAACGACTTGAGGTGCGCGGTCCCGGCGCGAAGGAGGAAGGCAAACAGAGGATGCGCGGAGTACATGTTTCTTGACACTCGGCGGCGGCGGAGAATCCGGTCGGCGCGCTGTTTGCGCTTCCATTTAGCGCGCTTCTGTCGTCGCCCTCCTCGTGTACCGTACGGCGCCGCACAAAGCGACATCCATCAGCGCCTGAGGGCGATCGCTTGGGGAGCGGGGGAGCGGGTGATTGATCGGCAAATTGGCGACTGAATTACCGGCCGTCGTGTCGAACACACCTGAAGTGACACGAGCGCGCCGATAAATCTCCCCCGACATCACAACAGAGCGACGGCGCTACGGTAGCGGCCAGGGCCGCCGCTAATTGAATCAGGCAGCCGGACGCGGCTGCTGCGGGTGAGTGACGGCCTGATAACGGGCGAGGGTGACCCTGAGGCTCCGTTCCCCGTGCTGCAACTCGTTCCTGGCGACACGCATGCGAATTAATTTACCGTTCGCTAACCGCGCGCCCGCGCCACAAAGAACCGCGATTCCGTCGTTTCGCGTCGTTAATTGAGGAAACTTTGAGGACACCTGTTGGCGCCCGATCGCCCCGCGGGCGCGGGGAGCGGCGGCGGGCGCGGCGCGCTGCCGGAGGGCCAGTAAACAAAGGAATCATTCGGTAATTAGAGGTCTTAAGTGGTCCCGCGCAGAGTCCCAATAATCAGAAGCAATTAAAACGCTTAAACGATCAGCAAATATTTGGCTGCGGCGGTGGAGGAGGCCGTTTAGGGTCTCGGAGCGAATTTATTCTTCGCAAAAACAAATATTCACCGCAAAATTGGATAAATTTGGATTTCGACGACCCGAGCGCCGGCCGCTGATTCGAGCTAATCGACGACGATCTTCTTGTCGGCGGCGGCGGCTGCGGCCGCGGCGGAACTCGTCGATATCAGATTGTTGAACGCGATCTGTTGGAATTGCTGGAAGTAGTTTGGCGTCAGCGCTGAAACGCGGCGTTTTGAGTCAAATTGCGGCAAAGCAGATCGAAATACCTGACGCGAAGAAGCTCGATGGATCGGTCTGCGCCGCTAATCCGAGAAGCGGATTCTGCAGAAACGCCATCGGGAGCGGTTTCTGCGAGGGCACCGGATGTTGGAGTTGCGCGTAGGGATGCGCGCCCGGACTTCGCTCCAGTTTGCGCCACTTGGCGCGTCGGTTCTGGAACCAAACTTGGACGCGCGCTTCTGTCAGCGCACAGCGCGCTGCGAGATCCTCTCTGAAATGTCACACATGCTAATTAGTCGTCGGCGCGCGCAGGTGGCGGCGGCGAGATGACAACAGCGACTAAACGGTCATCAATCCCGATCGCTCCGGGAGGTCTGCGTGCAACGGGGAGAAAATCCGCTTAAGTGGCTAATTATGTACTAACCGAGTGCAGACGTCGGGGTAGTGGGTGCGCGAGAAGACCTTCTCCAACTCCTCCAACTGGTACGCGCTGAAGGTGGTACGGTAACGGCGCTGCTTCCGCTTCCCGTTCTCGTCGGGACTCCCGGACTCGTCGGGCGACTCTGACACGCTGGGCGTTGGGTCCATCATGCCTGCAGAGGAAGAGGTTCAATCCAACAACTCAAATACCGTAATCTTACATTTCTCTGGTGTCCGACGTATCTCCTCCGCTTTGGTTACCGTAATCTCCGGTTTCGCTGTAAGGCGTTCGATGCTGAAGGGCGGCGGCGGCGGTGCCGGCTGCGGCGGATTCTGGGCGATTGCGGCAAAGTAGCTTTGCTGGAGGTCGAGGAGCTGCTTGGCGAAGAACTGCGAAGGCTGCAGAGCCATGTTCATCATGTCTGAAACGAGGAATTCGGGCTGAAATGCCTCCGCGTAATTGAATAAACGCATATTCGCTGACTCAACGCGGCGGCCTTCCGCGTCAACTCCTGACTCACAACCGCGTCTCTAAGACATCATTTTAAGTGCCATTAATTTGGGAACAGGGCGTTCGACCACCACAATGAATGTGCCCTCTGCACCGCGCCGCCGTCGCCGTCGGCCAGCGCAGCGCGCACGCAGATCGGGTGTCACACCACACATCAACGCTAATAGACCTGTAATGAATGGGAAATGCGATCTGGCAGCGCGCGCGCGCGTTGCTGCTGGTAGTTGAGGCCCGGGCGCGCGCACAAAACATGCATAATTAATATTATTAGACATGCTGCACTTGGCCGCGCCACTTTACGCGCGTTCTGCGATGTGAGAAGGAGGAGAGCTCTCGGAAGGGCGAGACACGATGTCCTCGCACCGGGAAGTGAGTTTCCAAGTGCGAAGTGGCCCCGCAGTTGGTGTTCTCGTGTTGAGGATCAGTTCTAAAGGACTATTCGCATCGGGGCGCTTGGTTAGAGAGTCAACGAGAAGGCGATCGTGCACGTTTGAGGGTCATTTTCGAAATGTGAGGATTTCAAGCACAAAAAAGGACTGCAAAGCACAGTTTGACGGAAGTTGAGCGTTGTTTCCTACACGCTGCTGCAGCCATCGAGATCAGTCAGTCAAACACAACAATTTCAAGGCTAATCGAGCCTTCTTGGCGATCAATTAACTCAAATTCTTCCGCTCTCTGCATTCATTTCACTTCAAAATTCAAATCCACCTCGACTCAAACCAATTCATCCCCCTTGCAGCTAAATAGGCCAACTGTTCCACTACAACGACCTACAGTACCCCTTCCCAGACGCCAAAAAGCGCGTTAATTGAGTCAACTGTCGCCAGTTACCTTCCCATATGTCTCCAATCGCCTCTCCTAATCGATGGCAACGCGCTGCGGGCGGCCTTGGGGGAGATGAACTTGCAAAGCGCAGAGCGACTTTGCTGCTGCAATTACAGTCTCCAGAGCGCGCGCGCAGCTCTGTGACAATCCGAAAATTGAACGAACAAATCACACGGGTAATTATGTTTGTCGCACACGCGCTCGCCAGATTGAGACGATTACTCGCAACTCATTAAGCACATGTCATTGAGCAGCCTCCTCCAACAACACCGTCGTCGCAACCTCCACCGTACACGCGCAGCGCAGCGCATCTGTTGATGAGGGACATCAAGTGGCGTGTGAAGGAAGGAGGGGCATGAGGGAAGAGTTTGTCTCCACCCGGTGGCGTCAACGCTCGCGCGCCTCTTTTGGGTCGCGCGATCGTAAACAGGAATTGGAATTTAATTGTGGCCGAGCAGAAGGCGCTCGAAAGTCGATGATTGTTGCGATACGTGGCAGAGAAGAGGGATTACGGTAGCTCAGGGCGGAGGATTTGAATGTAGCAAATCAAGAAGACGCTCAGGCGGATGAACAGAAAGTCGTTAAAGAGGGAAACGAGTGGGAGTTAATTGCTGAGTATCTCTGTAATGACGTCAAATTCCACGTTCTTAGGGACAAAAAGCGCGGAATTACAGTAATACCAGTGCCATCTAAGCTGCCATATATAAGCCTAAATCAAATGCCTAAAGATCCACGCTCATCAAACCCTCTTCAAGTCTCAAAATGACCAAAAATGGCGAAACGCGCACCTCCCTAACAGCCTAATTGAGTCAAAAAGCGGCCGAAAATCGTCGAATCGAAGACAATCGCTTCCTTTGTGCCTGCCACGCACTGACTGCACAGGCAACCAAGTAAAGTCGTTATCAGGAGGAGTGGGGAGCGCGAAAACAATTAATCAGCTGACGTTTGTATTTGCAGTACAGTGGAGAGGAGCTTTGGTTTAAACTGATTAATTGAGAAATCGCTGATCGACTAGCGATTGCGTCACGTGGAATGGCGAAATGCAGACGCAAACCTCGGCCTGCGAGCTTTAAAGAACTTGATCCGCCGCTTGGAAACAATAGAAAAGCTCAAATCCTCTTTCCGAGAGGTTCAGAACCTCTCAATCCTCATTTCCACGCGGTCTGCGCCGCTTTCAGAGATGTTTTCTCGCCAAATCACCTGACAAAACGATGTCCTTTTCCAAAAACGGCCTCCATCCGTCCGTCAACGAACGCATTATTGCTGATAAGTGAGGAACACATTAAGAGAGACGCGAACAGAGCGCAAAACAAGATTATATTATTATGACTCGTGATGAATTGTGTACATAAACAACACAAATGCTATTTGGAATATTTGGGTTTTGTAATCGACGACGAGGGGAGCGAGGGGAGGGGAGGGGACCCGGAAAGGAACGGTACGACAAATGTGTCATGCGCTGATAAAACGAGGACGAATTCGTCAGCGAAATTACAAAGTCTGCAGAGGAAAGGTTGGTAAATCGGAGAATTTGAAACTGATTGTAGGCCTGTTCAAGATAGGGTACGCTGCTCTCTGAGGCGTCGGAAGGGCGGAATTGAGATTGCTTTGTAGTCAGCATGCACCAAAAATTCAAATTTCGATAAAATCTGATTTTGATTCACCGAAATCGTGCAAATGAGGACAACAGAATGAAGTACTGTAGTTGCTTTCACGGCCGCTGAATTGGCAGTTAGCCTTAGCCCGTACACCATCGTTTATCTCTGTCATACTGTAAACTCTCAGAGAATTCCAAAAATTCGACAAAAAACGCAGAAAACTGAAATTCTCATCTTAAGGAAGCGCTGTTCTCTGATATCTAAGACATATGAGCTTATGACCAGGATCTCCGTTGAACTTTAGCGCTCAGCGGCCTGCCTCTTCTGAATTTAGAACTTAATGAAAACGCGGCTATTTTCAGTTTCAATCAACTCTGTTTTCGCCGAATCTCGGCGCTAATCCGCCAAGGCGTGCAGGTACAATACTCACCGCCGCCACCACCGACTGGCACAACGATCATCCCACCCGCTCGCCATTCTTCCCGCGTTTTTCGATAAAAAACCGGAATAAACACTTTTTGCGATTCGGTTATACAAAGCGCGCTGATCGCATGACACTCAAAGACACCGCCATTATCACCTCCGCGCTATTTACCTTCCTTTGCGGCGCACACAAACAACCCCTTGCAAAGCGAGTGGCTGCTTGATTGGTCATTAGGGACCCAAAGCGACGCGCCGAAATCAAGGACGGCAGCGGGGGGAAGTAATGACATTAAACTGAAAAAGAGGGATTAAAGTGACTCTCTCTCCTGCTCTTCGCGTATCGCTTTAGCGCCACAAAGCAATTTCCTTATCGTCTTAGGGAGAGAAACGAAAATAATGAATCAAAAATTAATCCCTGTAATGGAATGACAGCGCACGCGGGATCAAAACGGCGCGGGACTACTTTTCCCAGTGGAAGGACAGAAATACGCGCGAGTTAATTCAAGGTTGATTCAGGCGTCCCATGTGGGCTCAATGCGTGCGCCGCAGCGGATTCGATGCGTAAGAAGAGCGCAGGATTTGCAAAAAGCCAAATTTTGAAGTTTCCGCCGCCAATTTTAGACACAAAAGAGACCTTATAGTAAGTCTGCGTGGCTGAGAGCGCAAATAGAACCGGAGAAGCTGTTTTCGCGCTAAAGGGCCGATCGCAAAGCCTTGGTTTGATGGATCGGCGGCTGAACTCAAATTTACGAACAGAGATGACCGATGCGGAGGCTCAGAGAATCCCCGAAAACACGCTTCCAGCAGGGTCCAGAGTGCTCCTACAGAGCCGAACGCAGTCCAGATCTTCAAATCGACTCGGTTCTGACTTGGAATGACGTCCAGATTGCAATCAACCGCAGAGTTTCATCTCGTATGAGCATCCAGAAGTCGTCCGTGTTCTACAACCCCCTCAGCGGCGCTCAACCACGCAAACAGGCACACAACCAACCGCGAAAACACGCCGAATCATCTGATGCGTGGCAGGCCGTTGGCCTGGGCGTATTTTTGGCTCAAATCGCTACGTTTCCACACGATTCAAGTTCAGACGCATCAGAATTGCTGACAATTTGGATAAAAACGGCGATTTTGGCGCTGCAAAGCGCGATTCTGGTCGCGCTCTGCGATTAATGCATTCGGGCACGCTACGATAGCAATCTGGTTAAAACGTCGCGAATCGCAAAGTTCAGGATTGCAGGTGACTCCACCCGGCGACGTCATCTCGGGCCTTGAGAAGAGGCGATTGCAGGTCAATTGACTTCGAGAATGCTCTTCCAATCGCTGCAAGCAGATCCTCTGAATCCCCCCCAGAAAGATCCAGAGAACGGGCGCGCGCGCATCTCCTCAACGCGGTGGATGAGGCGCCTTCCGATCAGGAATTAATGCAATTAGCTGTTTTGTCTTGAACGGAAGAACGTGACGGCAATGCGCGTTGGAAGAAGCGTCGTCTCAGCACTATGATTCACAGCTGCTTAAGCTCCCCATTGAGGCGCAGCCGCCGCTATTTTCGGTTTTTTAACAACGTGTTTACATGTTTGAAACAAAGAAGAGATTTGATTACGTCGGACCTGACGATCTTTGTTGCGTAGCCCGGTCCTGCAGCGACATTTGACTCGGTTGGTGGACGGGCAGGGAGCGAGGGAGACGCGGGGATTAGGGCGCATAATGAAATGAGCGCTCGAATTAGAGGCGAATTATGATCCGAGTGAAATGGAGTGAAAATTCCCGCGCTCCTCCGGCCACTTTTCTGGAGGCGCCGATCGATTCGAGGAGGATTACGGTAACGAGACGGTGCAGATTCGGTCAATTAGCGGATTAGAAGGTTTCAAACGAGTGTCGGCGGTCTGTAATTGTCGCGGTGGGACCACCGAAGGTAATTAGAGGAGAGATTTGGGGAAGATTTATCGCTTGGGCGATTCTGAGTTCGTTAGGAGCGCGGATTGAGACGAAAGGGGAGATTCAGGCTTGCAGGGGATCTGATCTGCAGACCTGAAATGGCCGATCAGTGGACACCAGAGACTGAGTTCAGCTGCCGCTGCAAGACCTCCTCCAGCGACCTAATTGAGTCAACTGGCGACAGTTCCTCCTCCGTCGCCGTATGTCCCCCTAATCACCGCTAATCGATGTCATTGGCGGTCGACGTGTGTGGCCTTGAGGGGTGAACTCAAAGACGCCGCTTTGCAGCAATTTGCGGCGGCCGAGTCGACCGTCAAACGCCGCCGGCCTACAGTAATCGATTCCTCCGCAATCGGAGACTTTCCGGAAATCGATCTCCCGCCGCGAGTTCGCAGTTGTTGTTCCGGGGCTCTCGAGAGTCGTGTCGGAGGAGATGCACTTGGGAAGTGTGTTTGTTCTCTCCATTTGACACTTTGCAACACGCGCGGCGCTCAAGACGCGCCGCCGCCGCTGCTTCAGCAAACAGTCTTAACAGATCCGATTATGACGAGGATTAGCCGCCCTGTTCTGTTCCGGCCGACCGTTCGTCCGTGCTCTACACCTTTGATTCGTGAGCGCGATGGAGGCGAACGAGCGCAATTAAACCGCCTGAAGGGCCGCGTGTGCCGGTAGTAAACAAAGGAATTATTCGGTAATTAAAGGTCTTAAGTGGGCCCGTTTGAGGTCCAACAAATCAGAAGCAATTAAAACGCTTAAACGATTAGCAAATATTTGGCTCCGGAGGGAGAAATTGCCCTGGGGCAAAAGAAATCGGCCGCAAGACGGGGCGGCGGTGAAGACGCGGAAGAGGGATCTAATAGAATTATGCAGATGGGAAATTCAGGCCGGATTTGGGGCATATTAGGAGCGAGCGAGCGCGAAATTCAATCGCTTAATCTCGTCAGCAAACAGACAATTAAAGAGAAGAAGAAGCAATTAGAGCGCCGGAGGAGGTTTTCCTGAAGTGGCGCGGGGAATTTAATGAATTTTCAGCGCGATTCATACGTTTCGTTAGAGGGACGCGGGTGGAAAACGCAATTGGAATGAAGTGGCAAGGACAAGTTGCTTTGGATCAACGACTGGCTTCATTCGCAGCCTTGTGTGGAAGGTTTTTGGAGGCAAAAAATTGAAAAACGCAGCCATATTTTAGTAAAAAACACGAGATTTAGTGCTTGATACTGTAGAAAGACGAGTAAAAATTGAACTCAAGGATTGAGCCTCAATTGCAGGCCCGAATCTCCGTAGTTCAAGCAACCACGTGCGTTTAACGCATTACACCATCTGAACAGAGTGCGTCAGTGCTCAAACGTGATTACGGTAGCGGCGTAAATCGCATTAAAAACATCCTCCAGACGTCCTAAATGCGAGGTCAATCAGTCGCTAATACGCGTGTCCGTCCCGAACATCAGTGATTCACCGCGACCGAACGTCAGAATTTAAGATCAACACAAGTGGAATGTTTTGTTTGGATTTCCGCTGACGCACGATTGGAGTTGGTCCCGAACGGAAGAACGAATTAATTCATTTCCGCAAACTGTCAAAGTCGAAAAAATCGACCGGACGTCAACAGCGGAATTGCAATTATGAACTCTGACTGAAGGGTTGAAGAGAGATGAGTGATGAAAGATACCGTAACCGGGATTCTTTTGTTCAACGTGTGTGGCCTTGGGGCATTCGTATTCCAAATTTCGATCGCTTTTGGCACCTTTTTCAGTGAAATTCGCTCTTTTGACGCGTTTTTAGTTTCAGCGATTCACAGAGCTACCGTAACCTTTAAGAAATCTCGAAAATAGAAAGCGAGAAAGTGTTTTAATCGCCAAACATTACTCAGACGGCTTAACCTATATGAAACCAGGCTGAGCTCTACAAGCTTCTCGGAATCCGCTTCGCGATTGACGTCGATAAGCCGACTGTTTGTCGCAGGAGCCATTTCCGTTGGGATCAAAGCTGAGAATTGGTGCGGAACTACTGTAAGAGACATCAAATGGTGATTTAATTCGTTAGTTGATGTAGCACGCTGAACCACACGTCAGTCCACGCATTTACGGTGTACTGTAGTCGTCTGCCGCTCAAGAAAGAAGAAGATGAAGAGAACGATTCTTTGAAATGAATGCGGAGGGACGGAAGATGCTTAAGATACTTCTCTCTCAATGATGACCCGAATTTCGAGCTCCTTTTGACGTTGGATAAGACGTGTTGGAGTCCAAAATTAAAGCGGTCGCCCGCCACTTCCTGTTCGCTCCGGAGTGCCAACTCATCACAGTCGGGGGCGTCAGTCCGACGGGAAAGCCGACTGCTTCGATCGCCGAAATCAGGAGCGCATACCAATGAGCACTCCGATTCGCGCATTTCGTTATCGAGAAGCTCATTTTCGTTTCATTTCACAGCGCACACGGACTGAGAAGAGGTCTTCTGGAGGCTGGTAGGGCCGGGATTCTGCGGTTGACACGTCATACCGTTCAGAAGGGTCTGAGTTGCTTTAGTTTTCAATTTACGTTTGGCTTTTCAGTAATTTATAAATAAATTTTGCCCCAGAGCTGTTCAGACAAGCCCAGATTTCATAAAAAGTGTTTCTGCTTTCTTGAATCTCTCGCGCGGATTCTTTTTGGTCTAGAATTAATTTACCTTTTCCTGATTGCAGCAGCAGACGTGTGGGCGTCTACGGTGGTGGCTGAATATCCAAATGAAGTTTGCGCTGAATTTTAATGCGCACTCTGATGCGGAGTTCTTCTTTAGCGTGCTTTTTGCTGTCATCTCAGAACGGCTTGGATCCGCGTTCGTCGTTTATTCCTTGTTTTAGTGAAGTTTTGGTTCTTATGCATATCTGCACGTGGAAGTCCTGTTAACGAAATGGCATAATTTCGGTTTCAGTTCAATCTCAAATCATAAAATCGTGAATTTCAAATATCTATGATTTCCCGCCCGCAAATATCAAATTGTGTTCGTACAGAGACCTTTCAGACCATGATCGACAAGCTCCTCTACTTGTCGCTGTTGTGCGTCTCGCTCGCGGCCTCCGACGGCGTCGATTTCGAGGTGAACGAAAACACTCTCTTCGAGACCGACCGAGGAACGTTTGCCACGATGGACAACTGCACCGATCAGCAGCACCTCTTCAACGCGTTTTTCGTCTTTGATTGCGAGGCACCCAGCGGAGAAGAGCGGAATTTGGTTCCGGTCGGCTGTCGACCCTCGAATTCGTCCTACGACTTCATCGCCTTCAATCAGACGCACAAGAACGACGATTTCGTGCTCGAATGCTCCCTCAACGATGGTCAACTCCTCTACGAGACCAAAGGTACGGTAGATTGATGTTTGCGACCCTGTTGCATCGCGGCATACTGTAGCTTGCGTCGAGCAGGGCCAAGAGATTCCTGTGAACACGAAGAAGACGATCAACGGAGTGATGCACTCGTGTGAGATGGTGAACGGCGTCGCGACCAAGACGAGCCAGAGCAAAGGTATACGATAGTGATTTGCGGTTTGCGATGGAGAATTTGCAGAAAACGACTGCATCAATGGAGCAATCTACTTTGAACAGTTTCTGCAGATCCAATGCGTTGATGACGGACATGGAAGGTCGAAGAAAGAGCCTATAGGTAAGGGTATACGGTAGAATTAAGAGGAAGACCGTTTGCACTAAAATAATTTGATTTTTTTCATTTTTTTCAAACTTGAAAATTGAATTTCTCTTTTTGGATTTTCGCAAACATCATCTTCTACCTTTTCCAGCGTGTGCTCCCTACAACAACGCGTCGCTCATCGTCCCAATCGGCCAAACCCACGTGAACACCAAGTACCACATGCTCTGTGAGCAGACCAATCCCACCCAGATCACCTTCCGCCCCATCGGCTGCTCCGACTACTACGACAACTCGCTTATGATCAAAACTGGAGAGGCGAAGCAGTACAAGAAGTTCCGTGTCATCTGCTCGGTCGATCCAGTCGAGAACACAATCTTCTACGCGATCGAACGCAATCAACGTAGGTGCTTCATGCGGCTGAACGCAATCTGCGTTGCGCATACTGTACAGACGGTTAACTCAGTCTTCATTTGGTTTCAGGGAACGAGAAATGCGTCGACAACATCCAACGCAAAGTGGTCGGCGACGTCCAGTACGTCTGTAAAGGTCACAAGTTCATCCCCACCGGCTGTCGCGCCAAGGACTCCGAAGGGACGAACATCCACGTGGAGATCGGGCAGACGAACACAGACCTCGTGGACTACGTTTACAAGTGCGAGAAGGTCGCGGAGGAGAAGATCGAGTACAAGAGAATTCGTACGTTTGGTTTGAGTTCTGCATACCGTAATCCTGGGCTTCAGAGTGCGTCCACACTGGAGACGACGGCGAAACGAAGATTCTGGAAATCGGAGAAGTGAACGACGTTGGCGACGGGTCGACGGTGAAATGCGTGAAAGTGGCCGGGAACGTGAAGAAGGTCTTCAGTGGAAAAGGTTACTGTAGCGGATCTCGACACGATTGTCTTATCTGTGCATTTAGACGTGGAATTTGAGCACAGCCTCTATCAGGTCAACAACGCCTACATCCGCGGATTCACCGCCTACGCGATCACCAAGAAACACAATCTGGTCCCGACCGGATGTTTGAAGCCGGACGAACCTACGAAGGTTCTCAATATTGGCGACAAGCACGTGCAATCGCAGGTTGAATACAAGTGCGCTGCGGAGAGGGAGGAGAACAAGACGCGTTTTGAAGTTCAAAGTACGTTGATACAGTTGATACGGTCGTTGTGAGACCGCCAATTTCAGATTGTCGTCTCTTCGACGGCTCCGTTCTGAATATCGGCTACGACTACCGTAACCACTCAACCGGAGAGTTTATCCAGTGCTCCGACGGAGGTCTCTCCGTCGCCAATCGTACGTTCTCGTCTAAACGCTTCCCTCGTGTTCTACCGTAATCGTCCTAGGAGGCGTCTGCAAAGTCGGCAACATGGACATCCAACCGGACCAAACGTTCCTCGAACCGGCTACCGCAACCAGCGGACCTTTCTTTGGAACGGCGAAGACCTGCGCGAAGACGCTCTCCGACGATCAATTCACCTTCTCCGTCAAGACGATCGCCTGCGTCGATCACAACAAGAACGTCGTGAAAGTCGGTGAAACGACCACACACGAAGGCACTTTGTACAAGTGCGAGGTGGCGAAGAGCGGAATGTACGGTTTTGTACCGTATACCACGATCAACTGCCGCTTCAACGGAGAGGACTACAATTACCAGCAGACGTTCGACTACCGCAACGACGTGTACACGTGCGCCGCGGCCGGAGAGATCAAGAAGATTGGCTGTTTGTACGAGAAGGATCAGTTGGTGATTGGCGAGGTGAAGAAGTACGGTAGCGCCTTTGTGGAATGCGAGAAGGACGCGACCGGCTACGTGAAGACCGAACATGGTAGGTTTAGATCAGCAGGTTTTAAACCAGAATTTCTATTTATTCTTTCCTGCTACAACTCTGCAAAGCTTAGAATTAATCAAGTTTGTGCAGTCCCTTTGGCTGCCAGAGAAATGCCCGCAATGAAAAACACATTGTAGTGTCCGTCTACAGACATTTTGGTCTGATTTTTTCCAATTTTGTTTCCAAGTTTTTTTCTGATTTTCTGCTAGATTTTTTAATTTTTAAAGGAATTTTTTAAACTTCCGGTCTGTTAAGCAATGAACATATTTTGTTAATCACAGAATTCAAATGCTTTTCAATTCAGCCGAACTCTGCGCTGACGCGATCGGCCAACCGGTCGACATTGGAGCGTCGTTCGAAGACGGCGAGTACGGATACACTTGCGAGAAGAGCGGCGAAGCTGGAGCCTTGAAGGGAATGGCCAGAGTCGCCTGTAAGTTCACTGCAGAACCTAATTACTCTTGAATCCGCCAACTGCAGATTGCCTGTACGGTAACGCGCGTGTCGGGATCAACGACTGCGCGGGCGGAGGAGGAGAGAAGTATCTGAGTTGTCTGCCCCACGAAGGCGCCTACAAGATCAAGAAAGTCCCCAAGGAGCAGTGCGGAGTGGTCTCGAAGCCGGCTTCAGGCGCTCCTTCGTTGCAGGACCAAGTTCCGGTTGTTATCACCTGTGAAACGATCACCAAGATCCTGTCTCCCACCGCGAATGAGACGACTTTCTGCAACGGCACGACCTTGACCACTGTAATCGAAGGATCCACGGAGAAGAGAGTCTACAGTAACCCTGACAAGACCCAGTATCACATGGATATCACTCCCAAGGGTACGGTAGAGTACACTCTGACCCTCAATGAAGAAGAGCGAGAAATCACGATTCCCGAAAAGATGAAATTGAAGGGAACGACCGCTACCGTAAGATACGACCCTGTGGAACAGGCGGAAGTCGTACAGTACCGCAATAAGGACAACGAAGTGATTTACCTGGCAAAGACCTACAGTAACGGTACGGTAGTGACATCGAAGAAACGCGGTGACGGATCCTGGAATGTAAAGTCGACCGTCGTGGGTGGTCTAGTCGATGTGGAAGCGAAAGAAGGTTGTTTGAGTCTACCGTAATCGAAGCAATCATATAATCTTCAGATCAAGCTGAGCCGAGTGTTGCTTCCTCTAGTGCGCCGAAAATCGAAGATCAGTCGACTATCGCTTCACCAGTAACATCTTCCAAGCCTGAGGAGACTACGGTAGCTGAAGAGACTCCTGAAGTGGTCGCTGATCTCACTGATACGTCGGCGACCAAATCTGTTGCTGAACGGACAACTTCTACCGTAATCCAGACAACTGAAGAATCAAAGTCGGAATCAACTGCTGAAGCTGCAGTGGACGCATCTGAGAGAACGACCAGTGGTCCCACAACGACCGAAGCTGTGCCAATTGAAGGTATGCTTGTTAGCAAGAGCAGCTTTGGATTCATTATCGAACTAAAGACGAATAGTTATGTAGTGAATAATTGTGGTTTTAGGCACCACTGAAGCTCCTGAAAGTCAGCTGTCCTCCTCTACCTTAGCACCAACAGACTACGCTGAGATTCCCACCACGACCGGTGTTTTGACGACTGAATCGGTGGATCCCTCTAACGGCATCGGCATTGAAGTCACCCAAACTGAAGAGAGCGCCACAGCGACCGCAGTTGGAAGGATTGAAGGTGATCTTCGAGTTAGACTTGAATTGACTTGATCTGTTCAGAATCGACGGAATCTCCGAAAATCAAAGATGAAATGATCGTTTCTGAATCGACAAAAACACCGACTGAGACGACTACGGTAGCAACGCCCCAGGCGACCAAACCGATCTTGAATGCTGAAGAGAAGACCGAAAATCCGGACAAATCGACCAAACAGCATCAAGCAGTAACGGAGTCATCGACTGTCGCGACTGATTTCACTGCCCTGGAGCAATCTACAGCCGCCGCGACAACGATCCAGAGCGCAGAGTCGACCACACCAGCTGAGTCCACTACCGTCACTGGCAGAACTGAAAAGAACGAAGAAATCGTGTTCAAACTCGACGACGTTCTCCCGCAGGGAACGACCTCCGAGCAGATCGCGCTTCCCGATGGAACGATCAAGTTCACCTACCGCTTCCCCAAAGACGGCGGCAAGATCACCAGGATGGACATCCACGCGTTCCCCAACGGCACGACCACCCACACCTCCGGCTACGACAACGACGGGCGCGGATTCAAGAGCGCGTACGGATTGAGCGCCGGCACGGACAAACAACTCGTGGAGACGCGTTTCGGTTTGAACGAATCGCAGTGCGCGTTGAGCGAAAACTGCGAGGTGAAGTTCACAAAGCTGGAAGACGGATCCATTGTGATGTGGAAAATTGAACAGAGCATCTACCGCCCTCCCACAACGACAACGACAACCACCACCACCACAACAACAACAACACAGGCTCCCACCACGACAACCACCACAACAACCAGGCTCCCACCACGACGACGACCACAACAACACAGGCTCCTACCACGACCACCACGGAGCTGCAAACAACAACGCCGCACTGGAAACTGAACAGCGATGGACCCCACGACTACCCACCGTTGCCGACCCGCGAGTCCGAACCTCTGAACATTACCGTAGACCTCAACGAGAAGCTCAAAGGCCATCTGCTCATCAAGAGAATCGTGGAATTGCCGCTCGCGTCCTCCGCAAGCACCACGAAGCGATGCTCCACTTCGCGCACTTCACCAACATGACGCACTTCAAACCCGGCCTCCTCGCGCTCATCAAGAACGCTACCGTAATCCAGTTCATCCGGAGCAACGAGCTCGTCGGTCCCTCGCTTCGCCAAATCTCCAGCAAAGTGAGAAAGTATCGACTGCGCGAGATGATCGACGACCCCGTCGTCATCAAACATCTGATTCTCACGAAAGTCGACGATGGATTCCTCTTTGTACCGAACTACCGTAACAGCAGAAGCAACCAGCACCTGAAAGAGTTGCTTCTGAAGCTGATCGACCGTCTGCAGGCGAATCCTCAAGTCCATCACGTCTTCATTCCCCACCCGGTGCTACAGTACACCGCAGGGCCGCTCTTCCCGATGATGCAGGCGCATCCCTATCCTACCGTAGTCCGCAGGATCATTGCCATCAATCCCACGGAGCGCCTGGTCACTCACATCGAGAGCATGGACGAGAAGGCGATCGAGACCCTGTTCCGGCATCCTACCGTACTCCACATGATCGTCTACGATCACTACGACGTCGTCTCGAAGCATCCAAAGTTCCTGAAGGCGCTGATCGCGAATCGCTTCCACGGGCAGCTGGCGCAGGTCGTGAACCTCCTGGTCGACAAATACCTCCCCGATCTGGTCATCTACCGTAATCTGATGAAGTTCATGCTGACACACGACCTCCAGGAGATCCTCCACAACCCGCTGTTCGCGAAATTCCTCCTCGTGCACCTCCGTGAAGAGCATCTGCCCCGCGAGTTCAAGAATGTCGATATTGAAGAGCTCGACGCGCTGCTCGACACCCCGATATGCTGAAATTCGTCTACCCGGAGATTGAAGCCTATCTCGAAGACCCCTACGTGTTCGCCCATCTCCTCGCCTATCGTATCGGCCTTTTGAAGAAGAATCCGGTCCTCCATCACGAAGAGGTCCACTTCGAGCCGCTGAAGAACGCCACGAATCTGAACAACTTCCAGGCGCTCATGAACAGTTTGCGAAGTGTCCTGAAGATCAAGAATTTGAGTTACGGTAGGTCAGAGAGCTGCGAATACAGTAAGACATCCCTTTCAGGCCACTGCGAGAACGCGCTTCCCGACCTGACTTGCGCTCGATTCTTCGCCATCTGCAAAACGACCTCCAAACTCGGCGCTACCGTAAGATTCCTCAGGGAATACCTCCACAGTCTCCCTCACGTGTCGCTGGACCTCGACAGCAACGTGGAACTTCTGACCAGAGCAGCGAGGATCTTCAACTCTTCAAAAATTGATGAATTGGAGGTACTGGGATACTGTAGCCTCTTTCAAGCCATTACAATGCTTAATTCTAGATGATCAATACCGTAATCAAGCAGGATAACTCTAGTTCCACAACAATTCTGGCTATGATTCTCGACGAAGGCGCTGAAAGCGAGGCTGAAGACCTCATTACGAAGAAATTCCACAATCCGACACATCAAATGGAGTGCGAGCATTTGCAGACCATGTAAGCAGCGGCTACAGTAACCTACAGTAATTATAATTGCGATTTAGCTGCTCTCTGATCCCCAAAATCGGCAGCAAAGATTTCAAACCGGAGCGCCGCCACTTGCAAATCAACCGCGAGGAAATTTGCGGAAAATTGGAGAAGAAGTGCGGAAACTACCGTAAGACGGTCGGCTGCGCCAAGGCAAAGGAGTTGAAGAGAGCGACTAGGAAATACGCGTTGGCCGGCTGCGGGAAGACCTGCAACTCGTGCTCATCGGCAGCGAAGTTGAATAAGTTCTCTGAGGAGATGGCGGCCGCTGTTAAGTATTAATTTGAATAAACTGACGGAGATGGTCCAACATGTCCCCCTCCGATCGGGACCAAATTTGGCATACATGTAGGCCATATGCTTGTTATTGAATCTCCAAAATATTGTCGGCCCATGCGCAGTCCTAACAAAGATATAAGCCTCTGAATTGCGATAAGTTATTGTTCGCTATAATACTTGAATACGCTGCCACATGCTCAATGACCGAATAGCGCAAAGGCAGTGCTTCCGACTAGCAAGCGGCAAGTCGAAGGTTCAATTCCTTTTGGAAGCAATATTTTTCTAGTTGTGTTCTTTTTTGTTTTCTATCCTTTTGCAACCTCAAGCGTTAACTACCGCTTTCCATTGACTTTGAATCCAAAAATAGTTCAGAAAATTTAAAAAAAAAACAAAAATTAAAAAAAATTGCTTGCGAAAGGATTCGAACCGTCAGCCACCGCTCGGCAGTCTGAAGCACTACCTCTCTGCTACTTGGCCACCGCCCATTGAAGTGTTCGTGCAAAGTATATAGCGATCGTTTTCGAACTCGCTCAAACTACAGATGCTTATATCTTTGTTAGGACTGCGCATGGGCCGACAATATTTTGGAGATTCAATAACAAGCATATGGCCTACATGTATGCCAAATTTGGTCCCGATCGGAGAGGGACATGTTGGACCATCTCCTCTACGTTGTGACTCAAACAGCCGCGGTCCATGAGCGCAGAGATCGTTTTGCAAATTTCTGCGCTCAAAACGAATATTCATTTAATAGTTTAATTAATTCGATTTAAATTGGATTTAAACTCAAAGTCAGAATCAAATAATTTTTTATTCAAATCTTTTAACGGGTTTAATCAGAAATTTAAAAAAATGTTCCTTTTAAACTTCTCTATAAATGAATTAGTTTTTTTATTATTTTGCATTTTAAACCAGTACTTCACACATGATAAAAACGTAAACTATTTGTTGTATATTGAAGCTGCATTAAGCTAAAATAAATTTTTTTTATTCGTTCGATTTATACGAATTAATTTTTTGTTCTAATTTTTTGAATTCGATTTTTTGGTTAGTTGAAAGATTCAGTGCAGGCCGACCGACACATTCAAATGAGAGCGAATTATTTTTTTCTTGGAATTTTGGTTTTTAGTTTATATCACTCATAATTGATTTATTGAATTTCAATTGGAATAATTTTTGGGCCTGTTTTAGTAATATTGCTGGGTGTTATGGAGTCATACCTCTCATTATGCTTTCAGTTCTTTTTTTCTCAGCTTTTTTTGCAGTATATTGACAGAAACAATTATTGAATCTGCTCTATTCGAATATTTAAATTGGAATTAATCCAATATTTCAAAATTGAAAAAATTAATTTTTTGTCCAAAAAGTGTTCTGGAGCGTTGTTAATTTGCATTGGTATATTTTTGGGCACTTTTTTGTGCAATTTTGTGCAAAATATTTCCTAAATTATATTTTGCTTAAATAGTTTCAACAAACGATTTTTTATTTTTTAAATGTTTAAAATTCAAAATGCAATTCAAAATGCGATTACTCGAGCGTATTTCTGTACGCGTTTTCGTGTTCCATTAAGCCTCGCTTGCATTACTGTCCATCGCTCATTGACGTTGTTTTCGTGCTCCGCAAACTCAAACCACACTAACATTCATTCATTCACGGTCACATTCCTCTCCTTTTGTTTAGTGCCTCGTCAAAACACCACTTTTCCGTCCTTTTATGACCAAATTTTATTACAGGGTCACTGCCTCACTCACGCGAGTGGTAAAACTCATCCCAACAAGATTCTTCCTCTGTGCTGCACGCGCTTCTTGCGTTGTGTGTGTTTTGTGTGCCTCACATGTTGTTTTGCACGTCGAATTCCGCCAAATTAGCGGCTCCAGCGGCATCAACAACTCATGTCAGTCAGCAGCGTTTCCAACTTGTCTTAAAATGTTCCGTAACAGAACCCGTTTGACACTCGCGCGCTCATTAACAGCGTCAGCGATGATCGCTCAAGGCCAACTCATCGCGGGGAGGAGAGAAGAAAGCGATTGTTCGCCACAGCGGCGGATAACTGACAACGCAATCTGTTACATCGGCTGCCGAGCGCCTGCGGCTCTGGAGACGTGGGAAAACAATGAGTAATTAACACGTTTTGGATCTGAAAAGAAGTCGAGTTTGCTCTAGAAGAGCGAACAGAGGTTGTGTAGAACCATCTGAGAGTGCCAACACTGCACGATTTCGAATCAAAAATGGCAGAAAATTGCGAATTGTAAAATAAAAAATAAATATTCGGTTACACGTTAAGGTCTCAGTGCTTTCAATGCCAAGTGCACAAAATAGGCCAATTTCCGACTGTAGCAGTGCATTAAATACTTCATCTATTCTGTATTTTATTCAAATTGCGTCCACAGTTGCTGCCAACTGCATAATTCAATTCTTCGTTCCATTCTGGCGTTCTTCTAGCGTTTGTTTGCGCGTCTTTGTTTTCGATCTGACCTTCACCTTGCCCCCTCCATACGGGTTCGGTTCACTTCGTCGCCGGCGTTTCAAACAGCGATAGCATCGCTTTGATGAAGTACTGTTGCTTGTTGACAAACGAGATTCTGCGCCGCCTGCGAGCGATAAACATCGAAAGGTAAAAACACATCAACATCAAAAAGGGCCGATTGGTTTTTCAATTTCAGTAGCAATTTCAGTTGAGATTTTTTGATTCTCGATGCGTATTTAGAAAAGCATAAAAAGCGAAAGATTTGGAGTTATGTACATTTAAAGCCATTATCGAAAATGAGAACCTAATTAAAATAATTACGGCGCACCAAAAAACATTAAAGGTTTAAAAATGTAATTTAATTTCCAAATTGAAAAAATAAAATTGAAATAAAATAAGAAAATGAAAAATGGGAGCTAACAGATTTTAAAAAAGCTAAATTATTAATCTTTTAATTAATATTAAGCTTTTACAGTTTGAGTTTTAGCTTACACGATCTGATTTAAATTGAATAGTGGAAGAAAGCAGAATAATTAATTAATTAATTCCAAACAAAAATATTG
>MQUG01001233.1:0-13054 GCA_007213375.1 Steinernema feltiae | reverse complement strand
GCTTTCAGTTTCTGAAAAGCGACCTTGACTTTGACGCCGAGATGATGGCGGAATTCATCGCCGCTTGGCGCGACGGCGATTTCCGCGGAAAAGAGATTTATTTGTCGGCCGAAAACGTTTCCATCGGCAGACGCGCTCTGCGCTCTGATGCCGGACGCGGATCTGGGCGGAATGGGGCGACACTGGGGTTCGAAGCAACAAACATAAAGGAATTCTGACCATCAGCAAGGATGTTAATCACAGCTACAATGACAACAGGAATTGGATCCAAGTGAAACCGTACGTATGATGACTATGAACGCACAGTCCGCGTCTATAATTCACTGTAAAGTTTGCTTGTGAACGAGTTAAATCGCGGCCAGCATTTTCGGTTTTTGGCTCTCTGGAGTATGACAATAATCGGCCAGCGATCACGCTTCACATGCGCTTGTCACAACCTTGATCTCGGAACTGCTCCAACTGCTCTTCCGCGAGTATTTGAGCGCGAAAGCATTCTACGAACTTCCACGTCTCAGAGCGTGTGAGGAGAGTCGACAAGAAGCGAAACAGCGACAAAGAAAAGAAGAAGTTTATGAGACGCGCGGGCTCTCAACACGAAGACTCAGTGATGGCGGCGTTGCCTGGACAACAACCACGTATTCCATCGCTATTCGAACGCTTCGCTCGTACTCCAACGCTGATTTCAACTCATTTCGCTAAAAGCAACGCTACGCTCGCGTCCCAATTGATCGATTAACGCGATTTGCGAGCGAGAGTGACCGCAGACCCAGCCGCGTTCAATTCAGATTGGTCATGGCACCAGCGGCTAAACGAACGAATGTGAGAGATGCGACGGAGGCGAAACTGAAGGAGATCGTGTCGGAGATCAAGAAGCTGCGCGATTTCAAGAAGAAAGAGTACGAGCGACTGAAGAAGGACTTTGAGGAGACGGAGAAGCGGCACCAGGAAATCAAGGTGCTGACGAAGAAGCTGGAAGTGTTGAAGAAGCAACGCAAATCAGGGGAAGGACAGGCGATGTTGAAGCGAGAGGAAGTTGAGAATGTCAAGAAAACGCATCGGAAGCTCTACGACCAGGTGATCGAAGACCGGAAGCCAAAGTTGGGAACGATGACGATTTTGGTTCACGACGAGGAGGAGGAGGAGGAAGAGGAAGAAGAAGAGGAGGAGGAAGAGGAGTAATCTCGATGCCCCGTCCCATCTGATCTCTTGTGTTCTATAAAGCGTATTTTTGACTTCCTGTGCATTTAGAGCATAAACACATACGAACAACGGCCTAGTCGTTTTCAATTCAGCTGGCATTAGGAAAGTTCTCACGTTCATTTCATCAAACAACAATAATTGCTGCATTGAAAGAACAAAAGATTTGCATCGGCCGGGAATCGAACCCGGGCCGCCCGCGTGGCAGGCGAGCATTCTACCACTGAACCACCGATGCTTCTCTGAACAGAAGGCACAGTCTGAGTATATCACAGGAACAGAAGCGCAACATGTAACCGCGAGACAGCGCTCAACTGCCTGACGCGTCTGTGGTGTAATGGTCAGCATGGTTGCTTCCCAAGCAATCGACAGGGGTTCGATTCCCCTCAGACGCAGCGATTTTTTTGGATTTTGCACTTTTCGATTTTCGCAGCATTTTTTTTGCAATTTTAACTCAGATTTTGGTCGTTGATTCCTTGAAATTGCAATCTCTCCGAGATGCTTCTTCCGCTTTAGAATGTTGCAAACGGCGTTGCACTCTCCAAACCAACTCCTCGCCAGAAAGAGCGCTTTTTTGCACTTGGCCTCGCGTTCCAAAGCTGAGCAAACAGCGCGCCGCATGTCAAATACGCGTTCCCACACTTCCGGTAATCTTGAAAGTAAACTACTTTAGCTTCAAATGCCTCAAATTCCTATTTTTAGCCGCCGTCTTGCAGCTCCTTGCAGCTCAGAGCTCAGGGCATAGAGGAGCAGATCGCAATCTCGCCGATCGGCGATCATCCGAACACAACTTGTCAGAGCACACGATACTCAGTTTGCGCGCGACCTCCTGAACTCCGCCGAGATGCCAATTAATCGGGGCGCAATCCGTCCGCTCAAACAGAAATCTGTCAATTGCGCGCCCTCCAACCGGATTCCGCGTACTCCGTGTTGACTCTCGGCACTCGCGCGCGCATCTCCAAGACGATCAACAAACCCTGCAGCGGCGACTATAAATCCACGGCACTTCGCCCTGATCTCCACCGATTCTCCGCAGCAATCGACCGACGACGATGAACTCCGCTTTCTAGTAGGTCCCCCCCCCTACGACGACCCTCAAAATGCCGCGTTTCAGCATCCTCCTCATTGCGCTCATCTTCGCCTTCGCCGTCGAGCAGATCAGCGCGCAGTGGTACTACGGTAGCTACTATCCCTCCTACTACGGCGGATACAGCGGCTACGGATACGGCGGTGGATATGGATATCCCTATTACGGCGGCTACAGCTACGGCGGCTACCCCTCCTACTACGGTGGATATCTCTACGGAAAGAAGTAGAGGCGAGCGGCGGGGAGTGAAGATCAATATGAAAGTACAACGACACGTTTTATGCCTTCTTTGGTAACTTTTGAATAAAGAGGTTTGAGTGAAAGCATCTCTCTCATTTGCGGTCTTTGAAGCTTTGAAGCAACGCATTTGAAGATCAGCGACTATTTACCAGCTCAATCCAAAAGAATTCGCTGCGTCTTAGGGGAATCGAACCCCTGTCGATTGTTTGGAAGGCAACCATGCTGACCATTACACCACAGACGCTTTGAGCGTTGAACTACATCAGGTGGTTATCTTTTGTTCCCCTCATCTGAACACTCCTGTGGTATACAGTTTGGGTCTGGTAACACTCAAGCATCGGTGGTTCAGTGGTAGAATGCTCGCCTGCCACGCGGGCGGCCCGGGTTCGATTCCCGGCCGATGCAAATATTTTTTGTTTTCCATTTCTTCACAAATGTCACTTTTCTACGTTTTCTTTTTTTGCGCCTGAACAAGAGGGCCACGCATTGTGGACCCCACACGCTGGATGCGAACACGTACCTGTTTGACATCTGCTACTTGTGCACACTTCTATTTAGTTCCAATCAACCCAAACGCACAAAAGAGTTTATTGAATCAGAGCTTCAAACGAGCTTCTCAGATCAACAATCGTCGACGTCCACGCATTTCTTCTCTTCATTCCGCACGAATCCGATTTGCATCCGCATCCTGCCACACACGTCGACCGACAAACGATGTTCGACTCCGCGCAGCTGCCTTCGCACGCGCCGCACCGGTAGAATTCCTCGTTCTCTCCGCAGTTCTCTTCTGCAGTCACACTTGAAACGAGCAGAAAGAACGCTGAAACAGCGTAGAAGAGGGCCGTCAGAGCCATAGCAGTGAGAGGAGAGCGAACGCTGCGACCTCTCAACATCCCAGAATTTGCATAGAAAACAGGATTTCGCGCGTTGAAAACAAAAACAAACTGATTTATCAACAGCAGCGGATTCAGAATACATACAGTAATCTAAGCTAAGCGGGACACTGTTCCTTCAAGATGCACTTGTTGCTCGCGTCCCTGAGGTGACCTTCCTTGCAGCCGCAGCCTCCCTCCTCGTAGCAGATCCTCGGCACGCCGGGTGCGGTTGATCGCAGGTGCCGTCGCACGCTCCACAGGGGTAGAACATCTCGTTTTCGCGATTGCATTCCGTGGCGAAGACGGCGACGAAGAGAAAACAGAAGACGAGGAAAGTCGGATTGAGATTCATGATGAGAGGAGAACAGGAGTGACGAGGACGATCGGTTCGCGCGGTTTTTATAAACAGATTATACGCCCTAGCAGCGTTGGAATAAACAAATATTTGACTTATGGACGCTTTTTTGTTTATAAAAAGTTGCGTCACTCTCGATTAGCGGTCAGCAAGTAAACAAAAAGATTTGCATCGGCCGGGAATCGAACCCGGCCCGCCCGCGTGGAAGGCGAGTCTACCACTGAACCACCGATGCTTGGTTAATCAAAGTCGCAAACTGGATATACCACAGGCGCGTTTAGATGAGGAACGCATAAGATAACTACTAGATGTAGTTCAACGCTCAACGCGGTGTAATGGTCAGCATGGTTGCCTTCCAAGCAATCGACAGGGGTTCGATTCCCCTCAGACGCAGCGAATTCTTTTATTCTTTCCAGAATCAGTTGTCGTTCTTGCAACTCGTTTCGGGGACGCATTTTCCCTTCTTGTTGCGAACAAAGTCCTTCTTGCAGCCGCAACTTCCGTCGAGTTTGCATATTTCGAAGCAGAGCGGGTGCGGCTGCTTGCAGGTGCCGTCGCACGCGCCGCAAGGGTAGAATTCCTCGTTCTCGCCGCAGTTTGGCTTTGGCGGACACTCGGACTCTGGAATGCACACACCCGCCGTGTTGCGTTTGTAGCCTAAAGGGGGATTGACGGAGATACTGTAGGTGAACGCACCTGGGATGCATCCGCAGCTTCCAGGCTCCCTACAGATCATGGAGCAAGCGATTTCTTGGTTGCAGGGGCTGTCGCAGGCTCCGCACGGGTAGAATTGCTCATTCGTTCCACAAGGAGGATTCGTGGAATGCGTTCCAGCAACGAGGAGAACGAAAACAGCGAAGATCATTCTGAATGCGATGAACAGCGATGCGCGGAGGGCGCTTTTATGCGCGAAAGGGCTTATCTTGTTGTTGTAGCTACGAAAAGAGATCAACGATGGTAGGATTGACGGATTGAATACAACCTGATTATCAACCAAAAACCATTCTAAAATAAATTTGCATCGGCCGTCGTCAGTCGTGAACGTTGACTACAACTGCAGCAAAAACAGCGTTACAGTATATCCAGTTTGCGTCTCTCAACTAACAGGCATCGGTGGTTCAGTGGTAGAATGCTCGCCTGCCACGCGGGCGGCCCGGGTTCGATTCCCGGCCGATGCAAATCTTTTTTATCAAGTCTTATTAGATTTATTACGCTCCAAAGCACTCAGAAATCAAACATCAACTCGTTCTGGACACACTCCTTCTGCGGGATGCACTTCATGTCGTCGTCGCGCACGAATCCCTCCTTGCAGCGGCATCCTGCGGCGCACATCCTTCGGATACACGGCTGCGGACCGCGGCAGGTGGAGATGCACGTTCCCCCGCACTTGTCGAACACTTCGTTCACGGCGCAGCGTTCCTCCAAGACGAGAGCGACGGCGAGGGAGAGAATAACGCAGCAGAACGCAGCGCTCCGCCAGAACATCGCGTCTCTAACCTTCTGAACGCTTCCGCGAGCAGATCGGGTTTATGTCGGTGGCCGCCGCCGCCGCTGCATGCTGAACTACCTGTTTTCGGGTGGAACACGACCCGCGCTATTACAACAGAGCAACAAGCAGCAGCGCTAGAACAACAGATTGAAAGTGAAACAATTAGCGGCTGAAACAAAGAAATCACGCACGCGCGGTGGAACGACCGAAGAAGTTACACGAATCGACCGTTTTACGCACAGAATTTACTGCTGCTCTACCAATTCCGCCCTCTCCTACAGTACTTGTACGGTATACAATTGTCGTTTCCGTCCCGAACGAAGCCCTCTTTGCAGCCGCAGTTTCCATAGAGACGGCAAATCTCGGTGCATTTCGGTCGCAGATTCCAGCAACTGCGATCGCAAGCTCCGCAGATCGAGAATTCCTCGTTCCGTCCGCAGCGGGCTTCGGGCACTGCTCGGGAGGGATGCAAACGCCGTGTTTGTTCCTCTTGTAGGCTGAAAGCGGTCGTTCAGAGGACGAGAATGGAGGTTCGCGCTCACTTGGCAGACATCCGCAACTTCCTGGTCGTCGGCAGATCGAATTGCAGCCGATGTCGTCTAGACACGTGCTGTCGCAGGCGCCGCACTCGTAGAATTGCTCGTTTCTGCCGCAACGAGGGTGCGCTACCGTAGTAGCGAACAGGAAGCAGACGAATACAAGCACTGAGATCATATTTGAGTTGCATTTCCGTTTCGGCCTCTTTTAAAGGCGCGCCGGTCGATCTCTCGATCGAGTCGCAAGGTTATTGTTCGTCTGAAGGACAAGATGCGGTCACAAATGAAATCAAAAGGTCATCACGCAGCGAGTCCGAAACGTGAATTTGTCGTCGCAGACGCGTCCTTGGCGTTAGAGGAAATGTTGCGATTTGGAAAACCTTAAATTTGAGGAAACAATGCGAGAATGACTTAGTGTATATGTGATTTTAACGGGAAGCTCATTAAGCATCGGTGGTTCAGTGGTAGAATGCTCGCCTGCCACGCGGGCGGCCCGGGTTCGATTCCGGCCGATGCAACTGCTTTTGGTTTGATTGATTTCCTGTGATGAGAAATTCGTGAATGATTGTTTCAGTTTAATGGGCACTCTGACAGTACCGCTGCCACCAAATGACACACGTTTTCATCATTGCAGCGCTCGTTAATGGAAGTAGGTTGTCGTCCACCTGAGAATTTGACCTTTTTATGAGTTCTTCTTCAGTTTCAAGATTGTGGCGAGTGCGCCGGCGGCAATCCGGTTCGGTTGAATCGCCGCTAATTTGTTTGTTTTGATCGACCTTTTGTTTACCCGCACCGTTTGACACGTTCTCTGACCTTTACGCTACAGTGCTTCGTTTTGACTTCTTTCTAAACAGTGGATTTGTCATTTGGAAGCAAAAAACTGAGAATTCAATCATTGGGACCTAATGATGACTTTTCAGGGTTTACGGAAGCAGCCAAACAAAAAGATTTGCATCGGCCGGGAATCGAACCCGGGCCGCCCGCGTGGCAGGCGAGCATTCTACCACTGAACCACCGATGCTTGTCTGCCAACAAACGCAAACTTGATATATCGCAGGTTTGTTTTCGTTCTTGTTATAGTCAACGCCTGCGACTGACCTACTTTTGTAGCACAAAACGCAATCTCATGGCATATCCAATCCATGTTCTTCCAACAACAGAGCATCGGTGGTTCAGTGGTAGAATGCTCGCCTGCCACGCGGGCGGCCCGGGTTCGATTCCCGGCCGATGCAAATCTTTTTTAAATTCAATGTGATATTTATTCTCCGCGTTTCACTTTTTACAATCCTTCAAATTCACGCACTTCTTGTCGTCATCTCTAACAAAACCCTCCTTGCAGCCGCATTCCGGCTTCGGCTTCCTCCGCAGCGCGCAAGCGAGATGCGGATGCGCGCAGGTTCCGTCGCAGGCGCCGTGCGCGAAGATCTCTTCGTTCTCGCCGCATTTCGGCTCCTCTTTCGACTTCTTCTGGCATTCGACCATCGGAGTGCACACTTTCTCCGTGTTCCGTTTGTATCCTGAAATTGCCTTCAATCGGGGTGATCAGGCGCCATTTCACCACCCACCGACAATACAGCCGCAGCTTCCCGGCTTCCGACACTCCTTCACGCATTCCTCCTCCTCCACAGCGTTGCAGAAGCCGTCGCATCCTCCGCAGCCCATGTAGATCTCGTGTTTGCCGCATTTCTCCTCTTCGACGGCAAACCCGGCGGAGAGGAGAGCGAGAAGCAGGAGCAGAATCATGTGGGGAGCAGTAGGAGTAAACAGCCTGTTTGTTCGCTGTTCTCGACGTTGGTGGCGGAGGAAGAGAACCCGTTTTGTTGTAATGGAGAAGAACAAAACAAAGAGACTTTGAACCTGACGCTGATGACGACTTGAAGGCCTGAAACGAGCACCTTTGCCTCTTTTCTGCACGTCCACACACGCACTCGTATTGACCGCGCAGACTGTTTGTTGTTTAGGCGGGAAAATCTCGTTTTATTGAAATTGCGACTGAAAAACAAAACGAAGGGAGTCGATGTGAAACATTTTAAATTAACGACCAGAGCGCGGAGAGGCAAAATGCTTGTTGTATTCGACATGAATACGGTGCTCCATGCTAGCGATGGAATGAACGGCCAGCCTGTACGAGTCGGTGCCTCTCCTGTGCACTAAAACATGTTCCCTGCCGCATTCCCAATCTTCTTCATTTCGCCGAATTTTCCCTCCAATTCCGCCATCAACTTCAGCGGAAGGTCAGGATGTCAAAGGCGATTTCTGAAGCTGAAGGCGTTCTCGTTGACTTTGCACGAATGATGCTCGAGGACGTGGAGCGAAGAGGTGAGGTATTCGACTAGTAGGCGGTCTTCGCAGCTGGCATAGGCGCTCAGAAGGTGCGCGCCATGCTTGACGAGCAAATGGCGGCTAAGTGAAGCGACGGCCATAGAGATAATCCATTGATTCTAGTCGAAAATCTCGCTAGGTATGACGTGAATTTCACTAAAAGTCCACTAAAACATGTTCGTTTCCGCATCCGCATTCCCAACCTTCATAGCACTCGTACTCGCCAAGCGTCTTGCAGCGATTCATAATGCCGTCGACCACCTGAAAATTCGCAGGTCGGCATGCGAATCTGTTGTTCGCGTGCTTCGATTCGTTCAAGAGGAACTTGATGATGCGTCGATCAACGGTCAGGTTGACGCGTCCTCTGTGCGTTTGAGCCAGAAAACGCCTCATGAAAAATGCCAAACTAGCGGCGTTCGCGGGCATAGAATCGAGAAGAAGATGTTTGGCGGGAATTCTCGCTGGAAACGATGGTCGATCTTCGTAACTGACATAGGTGCTCAGAAGGTGCGCGCCATGCTGGACGAGCAAATTGCGGCTAAGGGAAGCGACGGCCATAGCGATAATCCATTCATTCGAGTCGAAAATCTAGCTAGCTATGACGTGAATTTCACATTTCAAACGTTCTCAATGCGGATGAGTTGACGCGGCTTGACACCAACAGGAGAAAGGGCGCCACGGCCTCTGTGTGTGTGATAATGACAAAGCGAAGTATTTACCAATGCATGCAAGAAACAGGACGGAAATAGATTCAAGTGCGACGCTGCCTCCTGCGGGCTTGTTTCTTGATCGGCACGGGCTCCACCACCGCCTGAGGCTCCGGCTCCTCGGGAATCTCGGCCTCGGAATCCTCCTCCTTCGCTGGCTCGTCAATCTCGTCTTCGAGTTCCTCTTCCAACTCGTCCTCATCGTCCTCGATCTCCTCTTCCGAAGAGGAATGCTCCTCCTCGTCCTCTTCGTCCTCCTCTTCAGATTCGTCCGAGTACTGACGCCTTGCAGCGGAGGGCATCCCCTCGCCCTTGTCGTACGCATCGGAGAGATCCTTGAATTGTCGGAGCGCAGTTTCCAGATCGTTCACGTATCCTTCCTTCGCCTGCGCTTTCGCGCCCTCTTTCTTCGAGAGCGTTGTGACGACCTTCTCGTCGTTGGAGACGTGATTGATCTGCTCCAGAATCTTGCTCATCGCCATTTCGGTCTCCTTGAGACGAGACTGCAAGTCGTGGAGCTGCTTCTTGCCTGAATTCTCGAATGTTCGCCGAAACGGACTGATCACCACTCACCCATGCGTCCTTCTCTCTCCGATTCTTCGTCCGATTCGCTTTCGAAGTCGTCATCCGACGAATATCGCATTTTGCGCGACTTTTTCTTCTTTTTCGACTGAAAATTCACTCGAAAATTAATTCGAAAAACCGATTTCTCACCTTGAAAAGCGTGTAGACGAGGAAGACGACCACGCCGACCGTGTAGAGCGGCAGCATCCACGTGAACATCCCTTGCCAGAACCCGTGGGCGCTTCTGCTTGCGGCGCCATGCGCATCGCCGGGTGGACGTCCGGCCGCGCTCCAACAGAAGCGCGCGGGGAATTCATCGCCGGATGGATCGGAGGTCGTTGAGCGTTGTTCTGAGTTTGCTGCTGACCGCGACTGAACAGCGAAACGAGCATCGGATGGAACAGCGACGGATAGAGGACGGCGAAGCACACGATCAGGATCGCAAAGACCATCCAGAGCTTCCAGCTCGGAAGCGCGTTCTCCTCATCGTCGTACGAATCAGATTTCCTCCTTCGTCGCCTGCGGTGATGACCGGAGCGGTCGAGAGCAGAAGCCGACGGCATCGGGAACAATCGCGAATTCGGCGTTCGCCGGCAGCTGACTTGGCCTAAACTGACCGATCGATACGTTAGTAAAGCAGAGGCGGCCCCACAGAGCAACTAAAGCGCATAAAGACGGATCAATACGAGTCCTCAGCACTCGAAGTGAAACAAGCAGCCGCTGCAACGCCGCTCTGCGAATTGAATTCGTTTTACACAAATACTGTAGTTCATAGAACAACCCGGATATGCAATTTATCACTTTTTACACGTTTGACTCGTGGAGGAACATCTCAGCCGGACCCTGCTTCATGACTTTGCCGTTCTCCATCTGCACGATTAGGATCAAAGTTCTCGAGGCCGTGCAGACGATGCATGATGGAGATTACGGTAGTGTGTGGAAGGCGTTCGCGAATGACTTCCATCATCGTCGCGTGCGTCCTGTCGTCCATGTGCGCTGTCGCCTCGTCGATTAGCACAATCTGAACAGTGCCGGAGGTGAGTTTAGACTGAAACGGAGGAAGCGGATTTACCTTCGGTTTGGAGAGAATCAATCTGCAAATGCTGATGATCTGTTTTTCGCCAGAAGAGAAGTTCGAGCCCGCTTCTTTGATTTCACCGTCGAGACCTCCGACTTTCGTTACGAAATCAGCTAAATTTGACTTCAAATGGGAGCTCATACGGCTAGAACCTACAGAATCCGACTCGGTTGACTAGATTTAGAATCTCCGCGTCATCGGTTACGGTATTTCCGACGATGAAGTTGTCTCTCAGCGTTCCGCTGAACACAAAAGGCCGCTGCGTTACGACGGCGAATTGTCTTCGGAGAGCTCGCAGATTCACCGAAGAGGTGTCGACGCCGTCGATGAAAACGCGACCGGATTCGATGGGATGAGCGCGGAGAAGCGCCTGAATTCGGGTTATTAGAAGCAGGACTAGAGGCTGAATTAACCTGGAAAATGCTGCTCTTTCCCGCGCCAGTGCGACCAACGATTCCAACACGTTTTCCAGCTTCGATTTTCAGTGAAACGTTCTCAAGTGCAAGCGGCATTCCGTTCCCGTAACGCAGACTAACGCAGGCAAAGTCGATCTCGCCTTGAATGACGTCGGAGAACTGAAATCAATCGAGTTAAACTCGCTCAATTCGATGGAAACGCACGTCTTGGCCGGTGGCGTTGTCCTCTTCATCCTCGACATTCTCGATGTAATCGGTGATTCGTTCCACGGAGACCAATTCCTTCTCGGAATCGATGAACGAACAAAGCAGAGAATTCAGAATGCCCGTCATGGATAGAGCGTAGGTTATCGCAAGAGCGACCATGCCTAAAAGGATAATTAGCGCCAGTCTGAGCTAAGAATCGCTTACCAGAGTCAACGAAATTGAAGCTGCTCTGAATGACTGCGGTAAACGCGATTGTCGTCACCATCAGCACTCCGATCATCTGCAATCGCACCGATAGCCACTGTCCAGAGGCTAATCCCGCGTATTGCGCGCGCAGGTTATCCGTGAGACGCTCCTTCAGCATCTCCGAGAATCGATCGACAAATCTGTGCGCTCTGATGGTGCTCAGGCCGTTGACCGTATCGGAAATGTGGCTGTAGAGAGGAGAGAGCGATACGGTAGTGAGGCGTTTGACTTCACAGGTCGTGTAACGGTAGTAGCGCTGAAAGGGGTACTGTATAATAGCTAGCGGAGGTCGCGGGATACCTGAAGAAAGTAGTAAACGACGAAGAGGATCAGAACGAGAGGAATGAGAAGAGGCAAAGCGATGAATTGTGAGAATTAGAGCTCCGATCAGATTGAATAAAGAGGCGAGGCAGATATTCAACTGGAATGGGAGTGAATCGTCCACCGTGTACACGTCGGCGCAGAGTCGGTTGGTTACTCGTCCTGCAGGAGTCGAGTCCCACCATGAGAGCTTGCCTGGAAGTTCGCATTGCAAATTCTGTTTTGAGAAGACCGCAATCCTACCCGCAACACCTTGTGGAGAACGTTCTTGTGCAAATTCCGAGCAGAGACGACGCCTCCGTAAGCAAACAGAAACGCTCTTATCAGCGGTGAAGATCGTATTCGCTCCAGCCAGGCAGCCGTAGACGGTTAAATAGAACATCGTCTTTTCCCATGATTCGTCCTTGATCAGATTCAGCGGCCGTGCGCCGAGGGATATCTGCAATGAGCAAACTAGGAACGGCAGAGGAACGAGAGATTTACTGAAAATCTTGGAGTTGAGTCGACCTATTCACACCGTGACTTGGATTCCTGCGTCCATCGACTGAGCCACCAATCAGAGGAGTTCTTGGACGCCTGCATGGCGACCAGAGCGATCATGATCGCTGAGAAGAGGATGTAGCGGTGGCGCGGATGTACGAGCGATAGACGCCGATCTTCACAGTTCCGACCTGGAAAATCAGTCGTGGAGAATAGCGGAATCCTCGGCGCTCACCTCTTTCTGCTCGGTTTGAGGAATGATCCTCTCTGCGGATTCGAGGCTTTCAATTGAAGAAGACGAAGAAATCGTTTGCAGGCCGTATTGAGGTGCGCTCTCGGTCACATCATGAATTTCAGGAAGAATCTGGCTTGGTGGACCTGAAACAAGCAGTCAATTATCAAGTAAAACGGCACAACGACTACCCTGCTTCGCGATCGTTCCATCGGCGCCCAAAACGATGATTTCGTCGACGTTCTGCAGATACTTGACGTAATGCGTCGCGATGATCACCAATTTCCCGCGTTTCTTCAGCAAATTCTCGATGCAGTTCTCCCAGATGTAGGCGCCCACGTGAGCGTCGACCGAAGCCAGCGGATCATCGAGGAGATAGATGTCGTTGTCCTGGTAAACCGCCCTCGCCAGAGCGAGGCGCGCGCGCTGCCCTCCGCTGAGCGTCGACCCTTCATCGCCGATCACGTAGTCGTCGCCGCCAGGCATGTTCTGAAGAGATCTTCAATTGCAGAGTGGATTTGAGGCCTCAAATACCTTGAGATCACTCTCGAGCGCCGTCGCTTCGATGCATTTCTTGTAGAAGTGATGTTGGTAGCTCGTTCCGCACAGAACATTCTCCATCACGGTGCCTCGCCTCAGCCAGCAATCCTGACTGACGTAGGCGATGCCCTGGCTGACCGACGACTGGTGGATTTCCACTTC
>MQUG01001232.1:0-17667 GCA_007213375.1 Steinernema feltiae | reverse complement strand
CAAGTCCGGCTATCAAAGTTGAAAATCACTCGAACTAACGCGTTTTTCCGTTCTAAAAAATGAAAAGAATTTCACTTTGGCGCACAGAGTTGGAGTTTCTGCAAAAGCGAGATTGCAACAAACTGTTCGTTTCTCTGAGGCGCCACTGGTTGAGCGCCGGACGATTGGGCGCCTCACCAAATGCCCTTGTCTTTAAGAAGCGCATAGCACTGTGAGGTATGTGAGATGGCACTTGGCTCGCTGTGCCCTACGAAACCTGGGAAGCCAAAAAACTAGGCCTAAAAGACTAAGGCAGTTAGCCTACGCGGAGCCTAGCGCGCAGCCTAAGCTTAGATGCAATGCTCTTCCTTGAATTTTCAGACTAACAATTTCCTGATTTTTTATTTATTTTTTTTGCGCCTAGGAACGTGGCACCTGGCTATTTGGCGACAGGTCAAACTCGTCTAGAAATTGCTCTAGGAATCCTGGTAAGCTATTGTAAACAACTAAAGCAGCTTAAGCCAAAGGCAGTTTGGATTGAAAGCGTGACACAAATTGCTCGCTTTTCATGTCAAGCATAACGTGCAGATTTTATCAATCAACGTTCGATGCCGTTAAGTCCATCATTTAACATTGCAAACTCCCTCAAACAGAGCTAACAGATCCGCACTTACAGCGCAAGCTTAACTTAAGTAAGTTCAAAGTTCAAATTTCAGACCATTTCAGGGAGCAACAGACTTCGACAAAACAACGCTGAGCGACTTGCCTACGTTCAAGCGATTTTCAATTCCCTAAAGATAGACGGTCCTGTTACATTTCTGGGCCACAGCAGAGGCTCCGAGAATGCGCTGAAAATGGGTGCTACGAATACGGTAAGGCAGTGCTGCGATTCATAACCGATCCTCATGTTCAGGACTGCACTGTCGGAGTCATTTTGGTGAATCCACTCGGCATCAAACGGCATCGTGCCGCGCGTCCGTTCATCAAAGTAGGTCTCGCAACGTTTTTGTGGAATTTTGGAATTCTCACGCAATGGTTTATGGGTCCAATCTTGTTTGTTAGTAAGTTGCAACTCTTCAAACATTGGATTGCATCAAATTACAGTATACCGTCTCATGGGATTGCGTGTGCCATCTTGCTCTGTAGCTGGTCGGAGCATTGAGTGCATGTTCCGGTCGAATCTGTGCGATCAGAAGGACTACATTGCCAGAATCACAGAATCGAACTCGAAAACGCTGATTTTGTACGGAGGCAAGGACTCGCTGATAGAGGAGAGCGTCAGTCGCCACTTTGTGACCACTTTTGCCGGAAATTCCGAGCTTGTACGACTCGTTTCTGCGTGCGCTAATCAATCTCAAATCGTTCGTTCAGATTTGCCCTGAACACTGTTCGGAAAGGACGCTTTTGAAGAGAATCGAACGCTCCTGGCGCGAAAGGAAGCACGTGTCGGTATTTTGCCCGGACGACGGTCATTTCATCCAAAAGCACCGGGCGGAGTTCATAGCGAATGCGATCAGGCATTTGTTCTCTACTTATGGTAGTAAATTGTAAAGAGAGAGAGAGTGAGAAGGGTGGAACGATGTTGTTCTAATTCCTAGAGTTTAGTCAGGACGGTGGCGATTCACGTTTGTCGCTAATGTCTTGGCGACCAAAACAGCAGCGGAAACAGCCGTTTGCCGACTGATTGCGGCTGGTTTAGGCGAATCTGATGAGAGGCGCGTTGAAGAAAAATGAACTCTGTATCTACCGTATTTGAACTGCTATGGGCCTCACTTGCAAAAAGTGAATGTCTTTATGCTAGCAACATCAACATGAATTTAAGCTTTTGACAACAAAATCTTGACAAATTCACTGAAGTGAAGTTCTCAATTGACGTTGTTAAGCCGGTCTTTAACAGTTCAGTGCAACGTTGTACAACGCAAATTAGATGAAATGAGTGTTTTCAAAATACACTTTTACAAATTACAATGTTTGTTTAATTACAATCAAAACACAAATTAAAAACGTGTTAAAATTAGAAAACAAGCCGTGGGCAACAAAGTTTACGGTAACGTATCCTGAAATTGGCGCCAGGTCAAAAGACATAATAGTTAACAAGACATAGATTTACGTTTTAGGCCTGTTGCCTACACAGCCTGGTAACCAAAAACCAAAAAAGCTAAGGGGCTTCAAAACTAAGGCAGTCAGCGTAAGCGTAAGGCAGTAACAATGTATTAGACTTACGAACGCAAATTCACCTATGACGCGTTTATTTAAAGTAACTTTATGTCTTTTGACCGGACACCCCGGAAATTACCCCAAAAAACTGCTCCCCTATCCTTGTAGAGCTTCACTTTGACAATGCCACCCTATCCCGGCTTCAAGAAGACTCGGCTCGTCTTCCATTGTGTGTGCAAATAAGATCGTCATTTTGTCTGCCTAAACTAAATATATCTAGCCTTTTCGAGTAATTCTAATAGCTTCAGCGACAACAGAACCTTTTCTTGGGCAGTTTCTTGTTGTTTTAAAGTTGCATGAACATGAAATGAAGCTGTTGATAACAAATTCTTGACAAATTCACATGTGAGAAGTTTGAAATCGACGTCGTGAAGCCGATCTTTAGTAGTTTACAAAGCTAATTAGATGAAATTGTGTTTTTAAGATTACAATGTTTTTTTAATCGCAATCAAAACACAAATTAACAACCAAAGTGAGCTGAAGATCTCAGTTTTGTCTGCCTGAACTAGTATATATTGAGCATTTTCGAGTGATTCTGATAACCTCAGCGTTCATCGCAACCTGGAATTGGTAGAACAACCCAGTAAACTAGAGTAGAGTTTGTGACAATTTGTTTATGCGATCGCGAACAAACCAGCGGGCGTGGATACAGAAATGACCCACCAGGGAAACGTGCGTCTATTGAAACACCCAGCCGACTCACCCACCGGCTGGACGATACGGCGCGAATTGGCTGCTGTCTCATCTTAGCTGTGAAGATCTTTTATGCTCAAACAGACACCAACTCACTTGAAGCACACAATTCAAGATCATTTCAAAGTCGTCACTGACGTTTGCATTCTAGCTGCCGCCGACGGCTTCACCCTGGTCATCACAGTGTTGCTCGTGTAGAATACCGCGTGGCGCACTTTTCTAAAATCATCACATCATGCTCAATGAACTTTGTTCTAGGCGATGCAAACCTGTTGAGCAGTAAACACAGTCCAGGATTGATCCATCCGCAATTCAGGATGAAAAGTGCATTGGTTACGATGCCCGACCACACCGATTCGGGCAGAATTTTGTCCCCAAAATTCCAGAAAACCTCCAATAGACCACCGATGAGGAAGACGAGCAGCGCTTGGAAGAGAAGCTTCAAGTCGGTGGACGATATGGCGCGGCTCTTGTTGGTCGAAAAATTCAGTCTGCGACGCATCAACGACGCCAGAATGTAGAGATAGATGCACAGCGTGATCGTGAGTAGAGTCATCGATGAGTAGAGCTCGCAGAGCTGCACAATCCGAGCATACGGTAGCTGCGTATCGTAGGCGACGAAGAGTTTATTTACGACAATCAGTGGCGCGAGTTGCGACGCATAGGAAACCAGGAAAAGGGCTCCAAAAAGCCACGATCCGGCAATCAAGGCCGACATGGCGTGGTTGCTTAGATGGACGTCGCAGAGGACTTTCAATCTGTTGACGGCTAGGACGAGATTAACGGCCAGCACAGTCATCCATGCTGTGGCAAAGATTGGAATAGCAATGTATTCGGTCAGGAACGAAATTGTCTCGTTTTTGGCGATGATAGCAACGCCAAATGTAGCTTGTCCTAGTACGAACAAGCAGTCCAGGATGTTGATCTGAGCCATTAGAAAGTAGCATTGCTGCTTGCGAAAGTCGGGATGCGTTAACATCACCTAAAGCACAACCAATTCACGAGTTCACAGCTAACCGAACCAACCCAAATTATGCGGAAATAGAGCGGAAGAGACAGATATCCGACAGCGCTGTAGAGGCAACCGACAAGCAGCGTTTCGAAAGCCATCACTGTGGCTGGTCTAATTGCGAAAATCATCAAGTGCACCGCAGGAACAAACACGTCAATAGAAAGGGGAGGAAAGCGCGGCAATTAACAAGTTCAAGCGGTCTTTTCATGCGGAAGTTGCGTTCGGGAAAAACGCCGCAGCTGAATTGAGTTAATAAAGGAACGGCGGCTTGTGCACTTCTAAATCAGCGTTTTGTAGGTGAACTACACAAGTGTGGAACTTGCAGCGGTATGTAGTCAAAAAGCGAGCTTTGTGGAAAGAACAAAGGTCAAACCAGTGATGCCGACTCGTGTCCTCCAACTTCAAATCACTAATTTCAACATAATTATTCGAAATTATTCGAGTCGAAATCCGAGAATATATTCGAGCCCGCTGACTCGTCAGAATCACTGGGCCAAACACAAACAGATGAAATGTAAACGTGAGATCTACCGTATCCAACTACTAACAACCGACTAAGCGCCCGCTATTCACTACACTGTTTTGCGTTGGTGTTGGTTGAGTGGCCAGCAATCAGACGTCGTTCAAAATATTCCTTTGTTTTTTAAATGCCTTGTGAAGCCAAAAACCAAACGTCCAGAATTGGGTCATGGACTTCACTTGCAAACACTGAATTTTTAGTTTAAGCAGTATTTCCCTTAAGCGAAGCAGGACAACTGTCGGGCCCTTTAACACTAAAAACAATCAACAAAAAATGAACCTATTCTTTTAGTCTTAAAAATTTCGTTTTGCATCTTCAAGTAGGCGCCTAAGAGATTTTTTCACTCCTAATCCTTCAAACTCAATGTAGTGCTAAGACAAAACTCAGCCGACACCAAAATGCGCAATTGGCTGTTTATCACGTCAAATCTAACGCCCTTTAACACCGACAGCAAACAACAGAAAATGAAACTAGGCCTCAGCTGAGCACTGGTCGTCAATTTAGTATTGCGGACAATAAAATCCCAGAACGCAAAAATTCTTTCCTCTCTATGTTTAACGATACCTTCTGCGTCATATCACAGGCACGTTCACGTGTTCTTACTAATAATTTTTCATATTTAGTCTAATTATCAATTTAGTGCTTCCACTCTACTGCAAGACCTTTTGATCTCTTCTTTTGAAATCTCTTGTTTTCGACTTTGTTGGTATGCGATGCTGCTAAGTGCCACGTGGGGAGAATGCTCGAGGTCGAGATTTTTGCACAAATAACTGCTTTGCGCTTCAAATCAAGTCTCGTGGAAGTGGAAGCCATTACAACAAGTAGGTTGTTTTCCTGCACTTGAATCGCATTCCAATCGGTAATTAGATTCTTAAAGTCCGCTGCCAATTGCATAACCTCCTTGCAACGACATAACAAACTATAACTAGTGCATTTGGCGTTTGATTTACCGCTTGAACCGACGGCTGACAGACAGAAACCGATAGGACACTAGTCGCACACACAACGCAAGTTAGAAGAATGAGAAGACAAGCGTAATAAATAGCTTCAGTATAACCGAATCCTACTGTAAGAACAACCGATTACTCATTGCTAATATAGATATGGAAAACAAAAATGTTTGGAGGTACGGGGGTTTGAACCCCGGACTTCTCACATGCGAAGCGAGCGCTCTACCACTGAGCTATACCCCCGGTGAACGATGCATATGTCAAATCTGTTATGTCTCGCTGTGTTTTGTTGACTTCAAGCAGGTAATGCCAATTGTCTTTGATGTCAAAAACAAGACTTGTTCTAACAACGAGCATTTAGGCGTATGAGAAACATTCCTAAACTCTGGTTTTAATAAATCTTGGAATTCTCAAATTTTCATAAATCGACACAGACGATCATTTCAGTTTTGATTATAGCTGTGATAAGACGCCCATCAGTCTATTTGGCGTTCATCCGACCGCCGATCAAACCAAAACGATAATATTTGATCACCGGCCGATCGAACACGCACGCGAATGCACTTCGCCGAAAGATAGCGCGTTTTCCGGTGTCAACACACATCTGATCAAACCGCATGTGCACTTTGAAGACTGAAATGTCACCCTAAAAGTGGGTATAAAGGGATCGAGAGAAGAATTGAGGTATCGAACCATGAAGTCCTTCTGTTTCGTGCTCCTCGCCGCCTTCTGCGTCGCCTCCTCGGTCGCTTTCGTCTTCCCTACAGACGGTGAGTCCTCCTCCCCTCCCCTAGCTGCAGGGGGAGCATTTCAGAGTGCGGACCCAACGAAGAATACAAAGACTGTGGACCCTGCAACGCCACCTGCGAGAATCCTCGCCCTATGTGCTTCAAAATGTGCCAGGAATCCGGCTGCTACTGCAAAGACGCCTTCGTGCTGCACAAGGGCGAATGCATCATCCCTACCGACTGTCCGCAGAACGGTAGGACCTCCTGGCACCCTGTGAAGTTGATTGTGGCGTTTCAGAGTGCAAGAAGAACGAGGTCTACTTGGAGGCCGGAGAATGCGAAGGATCGTGCGAGGATCCCGTCCCCTTGGTCTTTGGCCGACCTGCGGGATGCTACTGTACGCCGCCTTTCGTCCGGGACAACGGAAACTGCATTCCCACTAGCAAGTGCCCTAAGCAGAGCCGTCCAATCTTCCATTAACATTTCTGAATTTCACGCTTAACGCTCCATGAATGCGGAATGCTCATAAATGGAAAACAACAAAAGTTTGGAGGTACGGGGGTTTGAACCCCGGAGATGCCAAAACGTTTGTGTTTGGGTATCGAAAGGAGTGTTCAGGCAGCCAATGCCAAATGTCTTTGATGTCAATACAGCGCCTCGTTTCAATGCTTTTGTTCGCCAAGTATTAACTTTTCTCTGGCATTTTGTTTGGTCTAGTAGAGCCAAACTCATTTCCAGACCGACAAGCATTAAAATCAATGTGTTGATGCGTGTAGAAAGGGCGAATTGCACGCAACTCACTTTCTCAACACAAAACCAAACGACCAAATCGCTCAACTGACCCACATTGCCCCGCTTCGCCCAAAACAACAGTAAAATGATCGAGTTTGGCGCTGTTCTCTCGCGCAATTAACCACTTTCACTCTTAATTTCACAGTTTTCGGCTTCAGCTCAGTGCGCACGCAATCGCTACGACCGCAAACCAGATCTCGCTGAAATCGCGCAACTATAAAAGGAGCAACGCGGTGACATAGGTCAGCAGCAGTCGATCAGCGCCGCGTGGTCAATCATGAGATCCCGAGGGCGCGTTGTGGTCCTCGCCACGATGTCCCTGAGCGCCTTTGCGGTGATCGCGAGTTTTATTGTTACGGGTAAACTGTATTCCGACATAAATGATCTCTACTGGGAGGTGATGGGCGACATGAAGGAGTTCAAAGTGTATTCCGATGGAGCGTGGAACTCAATTCACGACGTCAATCGTGCCCGGTCCGAGTTTTCAATCTTTCGAGTTCGACGACAGTATGAAGCTGGAGTCAAGGACAGCGGAGGCACCGCGAGCGGCGGCGGCGGTGGAGGAGGACAATGTGGTAACTCATATAAGCCTGTATCAGTCGCGTTCATGCCGTTTCTTCATTCAGGATGTGCGAAACAGGCCCAGAACTGTCCAGTCGGTCCGCCAGGCACTCCTGGCCAGGACGGAATCCCCGGAGAAGATGGCCTTCAGGGAACTGACGGTCAGCCAGGTCTGCCGGCACCAGCACCGATCATGATGATGATGATGGAGGAGGGGTGCGTCCAGTGTCCATCAGGTGAACCGGGCGAAGCTGGACCAGATGGGCCAATGGGACCACCGGGTGAACCTGGTCCACCGGGAATGGACGGACCGCCAGGTCAAGCAGGCCCTGGTTCGAGCCTGGCGAGCCTGGAGAGCCTGGACCGGATGGTAATCGCTAATAGCTTATCAGGCGAAGTGTTTGACATGAATTTAGGACCACCCGGCGAGCCAGGACCCCCAGGAGAGGCTGGCACACCAGGATCAAAGATAGTGAACGAACCTGGACCACCAGGCCCAGCCGGTGAACCTGGACCTCCAGGAAACGCCGGAGCGATGGTGAATCTGGTAAAGCCGGACCTGAGGGTCCGCTGGACCGCCCGGTCCTGCAGGTCAAGCCAGGTCCACCAGGCAAAGACGGTCCGCCCGGCGATTCTGGCAATCTGGGAATACCAGGAAGCGATGCGGCCTACTGTCCATGTCCTGCGAGAACGATGATGATGATGATGCCAGAAAGCAAGTATGTCGTTCCACCTGATGATGCTCCCGCGACGAAATCGGACGAGTACGGTCCAAGCGTTCACGCTTCTTCGCTGCCTGTAGCGAAAGAGAACGTGGAATCAGTTGCTCCGCAGTCTATGCACTCCGACAAAGGTAGACACAGTAAACAGAATATCCACGATTACGGTATTCACCTTTAGGTCACACCGGTCCAGTGGACATTGATGCATCTGACTCCGGCCCCTATTACGAACCAGACATCCACGGCACAAAACTGCGCATCGGCGGCGATGCTGAGTTGGCAAAACCGAAAAAGCGACCAGGAAGCTTCCAGAGGCGAAGGCCGGCGTCGTAGGAAGCTGAGAAAATATCGATTTTTGAGAAAGCACTAAATTCGGTGTTATGGGAGCTCTGTAACCGTGTCAGTTTTGTTCTCAAGTTGTTATTTTGCGAAAACGGGAAGAATAATCCGTGGATTAAAGTGGTTCTAAATGTCAAGTCGTAGAAGTCACTATAAGGATGCCATTTAGACTGTTTTTGATTCCTGGAACACGCTGTAGAGTAACTTGTGAACTGAAGTTTAGCTATAATTTGCAAAAGTTTCAAAATCGCAAGTTCCAAAGGTGAAAATTCACGGTACGTGGCAACGCATAGCCTGGTACTTGGCTTGCAGCGCCTTACGAATCCCGTTAAGCGAAAAAAAACTAGGCTAAAAGACGAAGGCAGTCAGCCTACGCTGAGCCTAGCTTGAAAACTTAGCTCGGTTAACGTCATGCAACGCTCTACGAATCCATCTAACACTAAGCCTAAACATGAGCGGGCGTTCCGTCCTGGCGCCCAATCGTCCTACTACGGAAAATTCAAGTCCAACCTCTTGATGCGATAAATGCGGAGCTCGCACTGTTCAGGTTCAGGACATGTAGCTATTTCAGTTGGAATTAAAATCGATTCATTCGTCAGATAACGCTAGGTACAAAACATTCAAATTCAAACAGAAGTTTGCGTCTACCAAAGGAAAGCCGTCTTCTTAGGACAATTCTTGGCTCGAATGCATTTTCCGTTGTGGCGAACGAGTGGATGGACGCAGCGACATCCCTCTTGGCACATGCGAGGACAGTTTGGGACAAACACGGGGTGTTCGCACGTCTTCTCGCAGTCGGCGCAATCCTCGTAATCTTCGTTCTTTCCACAGACTGAAATCGACCCAGGATTATAACCTGAGAGTCGTGTGAAGAGACCCACTTGGCTTTCCATTGGGACAAGTAGTAGGGAGAACGCATTCGCCGTCGCGACTGACGAAGCCACGATCGCAGTAGCATCCAGGAGCTTGGCACTTGTTCTCACAGGTAGGCACCGGCAGCTCGCAGGTTCCGTTGCACACTCCACAGGTCAAGAACTTGGCATTGGCTCCGCACTGCGCGGGGGCTTGCGTGGCAAGGGGCGTCTGCCTCGGACACTGCGCGGGGCGAATGCATCTTCCGTTGTGGCGAACGAACGGCGGCATGCAGTAGCATCCCGATTCGAACATGTGTGGGACGCAGGGGACGACGTCGGGATGGGCGCAGGTGCGTTCGCAGTCGCCTTCACCGTCATCGAGGTAAACTTCGTTAGTTTGACACTCTGAAAGAGCAAAAATCACTAAAGAATGACAATTCGATCCTACGGTTTTCGCCCTTTGTCGGGCATTGAGCCTTGGCGATGCACTCGCCGTTGTGGCTGAAGAATCCCTCCACACAGTAGCACCCGGACGAGTAACAGAATTTGGGACAATTCTGCTCGGTCTGCGCGCACGTCAAGTTGCAAGTTCCACAATCCGGAAAATACTCGGCGTTCGGTCCGCACTGGATCGAGGGTTTGGCGGGGCACTGACTCTGCCGGATGCACTTTCCATTGCTGCGGACGAATCCGTCTTTGCACTGGCATCCCGAGGTCTTCTGCGCGCTGGTGCAGAAGGGCGTGGGATGCTCGCAGGTCGCCTCGCAGTGCGCCGCGAAGTAATCTTCGTTGGCTCCGCATTCGCCCATTTCGGGCACTCGGTGGGGAAGACGCACTCGCCACCGCTCCACACCCACGGATAGTCGCAGTAGCATCCGGCCGGCTGGCACGAGCTTCGACCGCACCTGGGCAGAGGGTCGGCGCAGGTCGCGTTGCAGGACCCGCATGTCAGATACTTGCCGTGCGGCCCGCAATCTGCAGAATCTCAGTTAGAGCGAGTGAAAGGGATGGAAGGACTCACCAGGGGTAGCGGCCATCGAGATGGCGACGAAGGCAGAGGCGAGGAGGACGAAGCAGAAGGACTTCATGGTTCCGATGGTTCTGACGCTCCCGCTCGCCGCCTTTTATACCCAACCGGGGTGACTTTTCGTCCAAAAGTGCACTTTTTGATCGCCAAAAGGACATTTTGCGTTTGTTCAGTCGTCTATTGACGTTCAAAGCGCTTTATCGGCTGGCGGAAGATCGTTCGCCGACTCGATATCGAAATTGTGGTTTGATCAGAGGTTGCCTGGGCAACTACATCCATTTACTGAACTCCTTGTTGAAGTTAATTACCGATGCGAAAGGAGTATTTAACTTCAAAGAAATTTGGCTAATTTTTTTCTAATAAGACTAATAAGACGGCTAATAAGGTTAATAAGTCCTTAAACCTTAAATACCCCCTTAAATTCACTTTGAGTATACACACTCCTATGATAAACTACTATGCCGTCAACTAGGATCTCAGTACAGCCAGCAGTCAATATGTTCCTAATCTGTCGATGAAAAGACAGTTCACCTTTTTATCTACAATATCAAAACACGGCTCTTATCAGCTTGTTAATGGCTTCTGATCGGTGGTTAGACGAAATAGTTGGTGAATGGAAAGCGCCTATTGCTGGCCAAGTGGCCATTTATTCTGAAGAGAAAATATTCGTCTGCTTGAATCTGCTGGATTGAATCTTTCATTCTCAGTGCCTATCTCGTTTATTCTCCTTTCGATCAAAGCAGAAAGAAGATAACACGGGCTCTTCCGCCACCAGATAAACCGATTTGAACGTCAACAGACGACTGAACAAACGAAAAGTGTCCTTTTGACGATCAAAAAGTGCACTTTTGGACGAAAAGTCACCCCGGTTAGGTATAAAAGGCGGCGAGCGGGAGCGTCAGAACCATCGGAACCATGAAGTCCTTCTGCTTCGTCCTCCTCGCCTCCGCCTTCGTCACCACCTCACTGGCATGGACTTTCCCCTCAGCTGCGTCTGCCAAATGTGGTCCCAACGCCAAGTTCTATCCGAGATGCGGAACGTGCAACTTGACGTGCGCGCAGACCGATGAGAATTGTCCCCGATTCTGTTACTCGTCCGGGTGCTACTGTCTGGAGGGATTCTTCGTCCACAACGGCGCTTGCATCGCCAAGGCTCAATGCCCGAATAACAACCAGCACAGTAGGATAACCTGCTTCCTTCTCATGTTAATCAGTGTGTGTCTAGCCTGCGGAGCCAACGAAGAGTGGAAAGAGTTCAACGAGGCCGACTGCGAAGGAACGTGTGAAGACCCGAATCCGTTCTTCTGCGATCGCAGCTTCAAAGACGAAGGATGCTACTGTAAACCAGGATTCGTTCGGCAGAACGGAAGATGCATTCGCCTCGCGCAGTGCCCGAGAAAGACGCCCCTTCCAACAAAAGCCCCAGTGCATTGCGGAGCCAATGCGAAATTCTTGACCTGTGGAGTCTGTAACGGAACGTGCGAACTGCCGCTCCCTTCCTGTGACCGAATGTGTCAATCCGCTGGATGCTACTGCAACTGGGGCTTTGTGAGCCACAACGGCCAATGTATCGCTGAAGCTCAATGCTCAAAGAGCGATCAGCACAGTAAGATGCATCCTGCTTCTTTTTTGATCTAATTGCGGCCTCATTTTAGCCTGCGGAGCGAACGAGGAGTGGAAAGAGTTCAACGAGGCCGACTGCGAGGGAACGTGTGAAGACCCGAATCCGTTCCTCTGCAATCGCAACTTCAAGCCTGAGGGATGCTACTGTAAAAAGGGATTCGTCCGCGAAGACGGAAAATGCATTGCACCCAAGAGTTGTCCCAAGAAGAAGGCGTTCGTTTGGTAAAACCAGGTTTTACAATTTGAGTGTTTGACTAATATGCGAATTCCATTAATTCAATAAATAATTTCAACTTGACTGTTAAGATTGTCAACAACATTACAAAAGCGGAGACTGTAAGAGACAACACACGACGATTTTCGGCATTCCGAAGACTAAACCTGCCCTTTAGAACAATGATGCCAACGAGTCAGTGACTCGAGTCGCGAGTCGAGTCGGACCGACTCGCAATTGGACTTGGCAAATTTCTAAATAATTTCGAATTTCGACTAAAATTTTTAAAATTCCGCAAATGTTCATCGCAAACGCGCTAATTTTGAGCTCATTTGATCAAAGATTGAATCAAATCAATGTTAAGCCACTCAGAGTACAGCGACATGTTCTGATTGTTTCATTTTGCATACAGCGGTCCCGTGGTGTAGCACTCAGGACTCTGAATCCTGTGACCCTAGTTCAAATCTCGGCGGGACCTATGTTGTTGTTTTTTGGGCTCAGCCGTTGATCGAAACCGGAACCTCTCGCACCCAAAGCGAGAATCATACCACTAGACCACTGAGCCGCTGTCTCTTACATTTTGCGATGCGCATATATTTTGTAAAGTTCCAAAGGTCCTCTGACCTTTTGGTCTGCCAAATTCCATACCGAGTTTACAGCCTGGGAATTCGAAGCGAGCTCCGGGAGGTTTACAACCACCGGTGCCGCTCGCTGGCTCCCGGGGGGCCCATTTACGACTGATAACATAGTTCCTTGCAGATAAGCATGTGAAGTCCGCTGAAGTACTAGGAGCCCCGCCCCCGGAGACGAGGCTTACAAAAGCCGAGGACACCGACGCTTCTAGGCCGGCCGCCTCACCCACTGAGGCTCTTCACAGCTAACCGTGACTGTACCTATCTCGTTGCCTTCGGGCCCTAATAAAGATCCTTTCCTATCTCGCGCGTCTCCCCCGTTCTCACACGCGCCTTGCGCCCCACGCAACACACCGAAGGAGGACTTCTGCCCACGCAGTCCTAAGCCTTTACTATTTCAGCTTTAAAAAAGATGTGCAGTTTAAGAATCCCGTTTATTCCCACGAAATGTAAAGTCAATAGACACGATTCAAAGGTAACACAATCCGCAAGTCTTCTTGCAGTTGCGCTTCTTTAAATCCAAGTTGAAAACAGGTTTGACACAGAAGAAGTTGGCTTTGTACAGCGTGCAGCTGAAATTGATTTTTGAAAGATGCGCCAGAAGCGCATTTGACTAACCTTTTGTGCTTCTTGATATTTAGCAGTTGGCGATTTACTTCCGGCCGCAGTAGCCGCACGTCTTTTTGCAGTTCAGTTTGAGCGTTGCGACCTTGTCAGCACGCCAACAGAATCCGATCCACTCGCGGCAGTTGTTTGCAATGTCGGCGCACGTGTAAGCGCTCACCGGTGCCGATACAGGTCGTCCTGGCGCGTTGCAGAGACCGCAGGTGGCCGGGCAGAACTGCATCATGAACGAATTGTCGGTGTCCGCGCAACGGAAACGCAACTTTTCGCACTGAACTCCTGAAAAATCTCAATTCCGCAAAACGCCCTCTCAAAATGCTACAGTATACCTTTTGAGTTTTCGCACGAGAACGCGGGATTAACGCAACACATTCCGCAAGTCTTCGGGCAGGAGACGGCGATCTGCTTGAAGCCGCCGGCTGCATTGCACCGAGGGTCGCGGGTGCTGTCGTTGGCGCCGATCGTCTTGAACGTGGAGCAAAGGCCCGCGCTAGCGATGTCTTCACACGAAGTGGCCGACGGGAAGGAGATTTCCAGAAGCGTCCGCGCAGAACGACTCTGCGTGTGCGTTCCGAACAGCGCACAGAGCGCAGCAAGAAGCAGAGGAGAGCGAGCGAGAGCTGCTTTGAAGCCATCTTGAACTGGGAAGTGATCTGACTGATCGGAAGCGGCCTCAGCGTTTTTATACCTTTCCGCAGCGTTTGTTCACCTGTTGCGGTTCACTCACACTTGAAATGTTTCTTTCGCGCCCGGCTGAGTTCACCGACGCGAATAGTGGCGAGTTGTGGAGGACAAACACGCGCGTGAGCAGCTATTTAGCAGCCGTTGAGCTTGGTTTGCTCATCTGGCGTCCTCGGGCGCATCCACATGCGTGGGAAGGTGAATTGATTGTTCGCTAAATTCAACTTTATCGCAAATGAATGTATAGTCGGTTTCAATCGCGCCATAACAAAAAGAGGTGTGAAGCATAGTATGCCGCGGAGAAAAATCGGGAGGCACATCGCTGCGGGACTCACTCGCGCTCTGGGACCAGCCATATTGGCCGGGTTTATCTTGCTCAAATTAACGTCTTTCGGGGCAAATTGTTGGCAGCGACGTCGCAGACTAAACTAACAATGATCTATTTCCGTTGTCGAGCCTTTTCGCTATTGCATCAGCCGCTATTCCCTCAGTGACAAGCAGCAAAAGATGAAAATTGACTCTCGGCGCGATGTGCCTCCCGATTTTTCTCCGCGACATACTGTGCTTCACACCTCTGTTTTGTTATGGCGCGATTGAAACCGACTATACAAAACGCTCAAGATGAGTCAGTCCGCACAGAGACATATGCACGTTGGAAGTGAGATGCATTCAGCGGTCCCGTGGTGTAGCGGTTAGCACTCAGGACTCTGAATCCTGCGACCCGAGTTCAAATCTCGGCGGGACCTAGGTTTTTTTTGTTTTTGTTAATTATAACGTTTTAGCAGTTCTTAAATGTTAAAAAGCAAAAATAAGATTTAAATAAATTTTAAAAAACTTTTACAACATAATAACAAATTTTAAAAAAATTATGGGCTCAGCCGGTGATCGAAACTGGGACCTCTCGCACCCAAAGCGAGAATCATACCACTAGACCACTGAGCCTCTGTCTTCAAATCTGTTGGAAGCGCATATATGTATGTCAACAGGAGTGAAACCCTTTATTTCATTCAAGACAAACGTCTTCAAACTCGATTAGTACATGAATGAAACTTTTCCTTCTCTTCAACACAATTTCCACCTTTGAGCGTCAAGCATTTCTTGAAATCGGCGCATTCTGCGTCACATTTTCCTTTCACAGACTCAAGAAACTTGAGCCCACAATCAACAACAGCGCCTCCGTACTTCAGAACGCCGGTTTTTTGCTGATGAGCCTGTTGGTAGGTCTGAACGTGAAATCATAGACCTACAAGTGAGACTCATTCCGGATTACCTCGATTTCTCCGGCACACGCGCGTGAGATCAGCGGGAAAGTGGAGCGAATAAAGTTCTCATCGATGAGCGATTCGGCAGAAGCAGTTTGGAACGACGACATTGCAGATGCAAAATCGATAGTGACAACGATCGCTCGTGTTTTCCCATTAAGTGTCACTGCGATTCGTTCTTTGGACTCTGTGCGCGTGCGGAAAGACCTGTTTGTTGGATAGTTTCAGCGATCATTGATCGAGATGTTGACTTTTGCATGAAATGCAAGAATACTGTGAATTGGCTCGATCTGTCGACCAAGCGTCTTCCAAGAATTGAGATCTTCACAAGATGCTTGTCATCAACCCGTAATACCCGTGAAGGTTTCAAAAATTTATCAGAATGGAGAACAATTAAATCAAGTTCACATAGATTACGACGATGACCAAGTGCTCTCGGGACACGCGTTGGAATTGATGCACGCTCCCTTGTAGCTGACGAAGCCGAAGCTACAGTAGCATCCGGCGGAGTTGCACGTGTTCGTGTAGCTCGGGAACGGTTGTTGGCAGGTCGCGTTGCTCGTTCCACAAGTCAAGAACTTGGCGTTCGCACCGCATTCCTCCTTCTTCGCGGGACACTGCGACGGCGCGATGCATTTTCCGTCTTCGCGGACGAATCCCTCTTTACAGTAGCATCCCTCAGGCTTGAAGTTGCGAGTGCAGAAGAACGGATTCGGGTCTTCACACGTTCCCTCGCAGTCGGCCTCGTTGAACTCTTTCCACTCTTCGTTGGCTCCGCATTCTGAAAGCACCAAAATTACCCTAAAGTCACCCCATCTCTGTGGTCTCACCATTCTGGGCGTTCGGGCACTGGTTCGCGGCGATGCACTCGCCGTTGTGCTTAACGAATCCTCGGTTGCATGCACATCCAGGAGGGCCGCACATGCCGGGGCACACGACAATGGCTGCTCCGCAATCTTGTTCGCAGGTCGTGCAATCGGTGTAGTGGGCGTTGGCACCGCACTGGATCGAGGGTTTGGCGGGGCACTGACTCTGTCGGATGCACTTTCCATTGCTGCGGACGAATCCGTCTTTGCACTGGCATCCCGAGGTCTTCTGCGCGCTGGTGCAGAAGGGCGTGGGAGTCTCGCAGGTCGCCTCGCAGTGCGCCGCGAAGTAATCTTCGTTGGCTCCGCATTCTCCCAATTTCGGGCACTCGGTGGGGAAGACGCACTCGCCACCGCTCCACACCCACGGATAGTCGCAGTAGCATCCGGCCGCCTGGCACGAGCTTCGATCGCACCTGGGCAGAGGGTCGGCGCAGGTCGCGTTGCAGGACCCGCAGGTCAGATACTTGCCGTGCGGCCCGCAATCTGCAAAATTCGCTCATTTAGAGCGGATGGAGGGCTGGAAGGACTCACCAGGGGTAGCGGCCAGCGAGATGGCGACGAGGGCGGAGGCGAGGAGAACGAAGCAGAAGGACTTCATGGTTCCGATGGTTCTGACGCTCCCGCTCGCCGCCTTTTATACCCAACCGGGGTGACTTTTCGTCCAAAAGTGCACTTTTTGATCCCCAAAAGGACATTTTGCGTTTGTTCAGTCGTCTATTGACGTTCAAATCGGTTTATCGGGTGGCGGAAGAGCCCGTGTTATCTTCTTTCTGCTTTGATCAGACGTGAATAGACGAACCATGCGCAGATCGACTTGAAGGCGAAGCACACCAAACTGCGCGTAAACTCAGCTGGGCAAAGCTACTGTTACTAGGCTGTTAAAAGGCTGTTACTGGAAAAGCGGTCACTGAGATGGATAGTGCTGAAATAACCTTACCATTAGACTTTCATGGTGTTTATCAAAAGACCAAAATGTAGGCCTCAAACTATGCTTAAATCCTTGCTTTTCTAACGAAAGTGATTTCACTTGTAGATCTAGATTTTACTTTCAGTGGCTGCGTTGCTCACAGTAACACTTTGAACCAGGCATGTACTGATGTCTGCGGAGGACAACGTTATCTCTCTTGACTGATCAAAGGCCGACGAAAAGATCGTCATAAACCTAAGATAACGGCCGAATGACAATTGTATTTTGAACGAAAATTCAACATTTGTTTCAACGACATGATCACTTCGGAACGAGCTCAGAGTTCAGAGTTCATGTCCGCAAAGTCGCAAATTTTCTGAAGCCAATTCCCACACAAGTGAAGGACGGCCGCTTTGCAAATGCCTTCTTCAAGCGTGTTCCTCATCGCCTCATCGATGCAA
>MQUG01001230.1:0-14526 GCA_007213375.1 Steinernema feltiae | reverse complement strand
GTCTCTTCGAGCCGCTCATGTTCTACTGGCAGGTTTGGACTTGATTTCGCTGTTCTGCCGCTAAACGGGGCATTTTCAGGACAGAATCCCCACTTTCATGACCAATCAGGAGTTTATCGATGCCGGATTCAACGTGGACAACGAATACGAGCCCGCTGTGAGCTGTTCTGAGCTGAAAAAGATGCTTTTCCAGGTAAGCGGCCGCGTTTTCGTGAATTTCAACGCATTTCGCGCTCTTTTCAGGAAAAACATCCCGACGATTCCTTCCGGAGAGTCTCCAAGGTCGCGGACTCGATTGTCGACTACAGCAAGGAACGTCCCGGAGGCATCCTCGTCATCTGCCACGCGCCATCAGTCGATGCGCTTCTCCGTCAGATCACCGGCCGCCCAGATCGTCCGCGAACGATCGGCGATCTCCACAGAATGGGCCTCAACTACCCGTTCTGCTCGTCTTCTGTGCTGGAGCTCGAGCAACCCGCCGCAACGCATCGTGTGCCGAATCCAAAGTCGAAATGGGTCTACAAGCCGGGCGCGCTGCCGCCGCTCACCTACGTCCACACTTCAAGCTCACCGGAAGTCCCCGATTTTTCATGAAAATTTATTATTATTTGTACAGAGAGCTGAGATGAATTATAATATAGTAACGCGAGCCGTCGCTGCCTAGCGGCTTCGTCGTTTACGCCGCTTCAGAGCGGATTCTTCAAATGGCGCTGTTTGTTTTCCGTTCTCGTAGATCCCGTTGATGACGTCATCGGCGGTCGCCTTTTTGCACACCGCCGCCGTTTCTCCGTTTCCGGCTTTGCTGCGGAAGCAGTGGAGTCGCGCTTTGCACGAGCACGAGTGCTTGCACGGGGAGCCTTCTTCGAGCGCGTGCAGCACGCAGACCGAGTGCGGCTTGCGCCGATGACAGCAGAGGCCTGGAAAGGAGGGAGATTTCGGTAAAACGGCGGGAAACACGTATTTACCTGGCTTGCACTCGTTGTGACTGTCGCAGTAGCTCCCCACGTCGCCATTTCTGGACATATTGCGTGACATGTTCAAGACGTGAAGCTAAAACGCACCGTCATGACCAAAAACAACGCTGTGTTGGCTCACCTTTCGCTCCTTCTCGTTCAAACCCCGATTCCTCGATGTGTTGTTCATGCGAACGCGGTTCCGCGGAAGCGTCTGCGCGATCGCCAACTTGCGAGTCTTCTCCTTCGCCTTTCCCAGCTTGTGCTCGAGCTTCACCAGCCTGCAACGCTGGATCTTTCGCTGTTTCGACTCGCGGACGTTGCGTCCGAGCGTCGCGAGTTTGCGGAGAACGATTTTCAGCTTTCGATGGAGCGCCTGGAGTTCGTGGTTCGTCTTCGGGAGCAGATTTTTGACGTGCGGCAAGTCGACCATCTTGATTTGACGGAGAAGATCGTCCACTTCGTCCTCGATCTCTTTGATTCGGCGTTCTTTGCGCTTGAGCACGGCGCAGCGTTTGAGGATCGGGGACTGAAAGGTGGGAGCGAGTTGCGGTTTGCTGGACAATTAGCGCTAATTAATGGAGTAATTGCTGTGCGAAAGGTCAGGAGTTTGGGGGCTTTGAAGTAACCCGAGCTTGTAGAACTACATCTACTTTGAAGACAACTTGAACAGCGGTCTCGTGGTGTAGTGGTTATCACATCTGTCTAACACACAGAAGGCCGGCGGTTCGAGCCCGCCCGAGATCAGTAATTTTTTTTTTGTTTTTGGGTTTGTTATTCATCGGCTTGTTTTGTGGTTGAAAAGTAAACTACATAAACTAAAATAAATCAAAGCAACAAAAAATCAAGCTGATCTCGGGCGGGCTCGAACCGCCGGCCTTCTGTGTGTTAGACAGATGTGATAACCACTACACCACGAGACCACGATTTTTTCTAATTTGTAAGTTCATATAGCTGTAAACATTTGTTTTTCAATTCTGAAAGAAATGTCACACGTTCGGTTCTTGAACGCATAACATTTCCCAAAGCAACCAAATCAAAATTTTCGTTTCAAAACCACCTGTCCTCGCACCTAAATCACATCTCCAAACAGCTTACCTTCTGAATCCTCTTGTATCGTCCGATATCGTGATGCGGAAGTCGCTGGTGAACCCGTGCAGGAGCGTACGTCGGCAGTATCATCACATTGTTGATATCCACACTTTTCGCCACACGACGACCACCCACGACGCTCGAGGTCGCGCAGACGGCGATTAGGACGAGGAGCGAGATCAGCGCGCGATGTCCGCTCATGGTCATGTCATTCCTTGGCTCTGAAAGCGCAAAAAAGTGTTCGCAGCCGAGAGGACAAAGAAACAACGCGGATTCGTTTGATTGCGCGGCGGTAATTATAGACTGCGCGCGATGTTGACCTTGTCCTTCAATTTGGCCCATTTGCGAAGCGCTGAATGGCGGAGGGTGTAAAAAGAGGCGCTGGAGAGGTGTTAAGCACGACGGAGGACACACATCAAGGAGGGAAATAATCCGTGCGACGATCATTGTCGCCGCGCGCGCGCGACAAGCGAAGGAGGTGTTTATTGGAGTGGTTGGAGGCGCCATTTGAAGATTTGAACTTGGTGGAAATAAGAGGTCGTATTCTAAGGCTTTCTTTAAGGCTTTCTTACGGTGAACTGGAATTTGTTAAGCTTTGATCGTAGCATATTACTAAGCTAAAACAAATGAAAAAACATGGCGAGATGGCCGAGCGGTCTAAGGCGCTGGTTCATCCGCTCTAATCTCGAGGTCTATGAAGTAAAAAGGTATCAAGTTGCATTCCCAGAAATTCGACACGCAGTCCATTTCTCCTCAAACTTTCGGTTTCTCGTGAAAATCGACGTCAATTTAATTTCCTTCTCAAGCTATGAATAAACGGCCTCCGTAAGCGCTCAATTAGAAGCAATTCAGAGCATGATGCGGTAGGAACTCCGTGGATGTGACTATGAAGCCAAAGGAAATCTGCCATTTTCAGTTGCACTTTTGGCTAAATTGCGTTTTCGAGCGAAAGACCAACGCCCGGCACGACAAACAGAAGAGAAGAAGAAGATGAAAAACCGTTAAAACGAGGAAAATGAGGCGTTGAAGCGAGTTGTTGCAGTTTAGGGGAATTAGCTGCGCTTAAGTGGATGCCGCAATTGAGTTCTTAAGGAACATGAACACAAACACGTGGGATTGCACTCTGCAACCACTCGGACAAACCTCAAAGCTCCTACTACTCTAAATTCCGCTACTACCCAACTCATTATGCACCGAAAATTCTGAAATGGAGCCTAAACGCGCTGAACCCGTCAACTCATCGCGACAAGCGCGTGGCGCGCAACATCTGCAAAACGCGTCGCAACAGCTGCGCGTGAATTTCCCGATAAAGGACATAAATCTCGTTGCTTCGATTCCCGACGGGAAATCGAAGCGTTTGATGGCGCAAAGCGACGTTTAATTGAGTTTTCTAGAAAATTCTGGGTTCTCTGCAATAACAATTGCTGCATTGGCGTCTAAACACGACCTGATAGCGGCGCACACCTTGAAATCCGGGTTGCTGACGTCATAAACGTGTAAAATAGCAGCTCGGCCAGGTTTCCTACAGAACGCTCCCACTCAGAGGCCGAAGAACATAGATTCGACTACCACAAACACCCATGAATAAGCGTTTAGCACGCACGCGACGCACTTGCGACAAATCGCCGTTTCTTGAGAATTCGCTGAGCAGCGCGGCAACTCGCTTCGTCCCTAAAACAAACGCAATTTCAGCGCGTTTTGCACGCATTTGCACCCATGCGCGCGAGCGAGAGGCAGCCGCCTATGGTAATGATATTAGAATTGCGCGCGGATCAATTAACTGCAAAAGGCGCGATGTTTTTGGCGATTGCGGCGAGGGAGTTGATGGGTCCCCTGGGGGTCCAGTTGAGTGACTCTAGCTTGGTCCAAAGCATCTCTGACCATTCAAAAAACAGGATTTTGATTAAGAGTTCAAAGTCCAACCTCTATCAGGTGTCTCAACACGAATCCTTTAGGGGGCGAGACATTTGCTTGAATTAATGAATGCAAACTGGAAAATGCCTGAAAGTTGTGGTAAACAGAGTGCGATAAGGGGTAAACAGCGTCGCTTAAGGCATCAAATATCGAGAAGACCAAGAAAGAGGTACAAATCCCGATTAGAAACCTTTTCAAAGTGAAAATTCACATTTTACAACGCAAGCAAGCAGCGCGAATCCTTACAAATTGCACAACGACGTAACAGATTCGTTTAGTCAGCGAGAAACGCTCGGATTTGAAGATCGGTTGCTAGGAAATGCGACCAACTTTGGCGTGAAAGTTGTCATAGGAATTTGAAAGAATTGGAGTTTGCATGATTTATACATGCTTGGGAGTCAAGAATTTGGTTTAAACGAGAAGGAGGCGAAGAGAATGATGATATTAAACCTCAAATTTTGGGTTTCAGTGAAATCGCAGGATTCTAGTATGCACTTTGCATCAACAGGCAATCAAGCTAGATTCATCAGCTACAGGAGATCCAACTGCCTCTAGGACAATGTCAAGCTTCACCCAGAAAGGTCACATTCTTTGAGGTTCGCGTGCAAAGTGCAAGAACGGACACAAAATGAATTAAGGAGGATCAGCAGCTCCAATGGGACGCAGACTCAATCAGTATTAACGGGACGCAAAGTACATCAGACTGGGATTTGGACGCATTTTTGCAGAGAAATTTGAATTATTCAACGAGAGACGACCCGATGATTGAGCGGTCTGCCTAGGCGTGAGAACGCACTACTTCATGCTATTCTGCACCGTTTCCAAGCATAACAACTGGCTCCATTTTGGGTTGAAAATAGCAATTTGTGAGAAAAAACAAACAATTTAGATGCGCTCGTTGAAGAGAGCAATTGCCAGGAATGAACACGCGCCACTGCGAGTCACTACAATTCTTTTTTGAAGCCAACTCTAATTATCATAATTGGAGTTGGATTTGCTTTGCTTCGGTCGATTCTGACATTTACAGATGGATAATGTCGACAATAACAAGGCAAATTGAAGCGCAGAGGAGCGGAGAACGAGCAGAAACGATCAAAGATACGGTAGGATTGATATAGATCTGGAGCGATGCTTTCCAAACCATGTTATGAGCCAAAAAACGTTGAAAACAGCGTAAACGACAAAGCAGAGCGTTTAAACAAAGCCTCGACGGCTCATCTCTGGAACCAGGAAGCGTGCTCATCCGCTTGACTCCCAAAAATACACGTAACCGTCGTGCGTCAGCCCTAGAGCCAGCTGGAGAGAGAGGCTCTTATCCCTAGAACTGAAGTCAACAAGGACTTAAATATTCGTGAGAATCGTGGGAGCGCGCGCGAAATGTTTTTGTTTCGAATTTCTTCCAACGGAAATCATTCTTCTTCAAACAATCATCTTCGTGGAGGAATGCGAAACAAGCGGGAATGTTGCTCTTCAGGAGCAAACATCGCTTTTACACAAAACACGAAGCAAATGAAGCTTCCAGGACACCTGCAAAACCGCTCCCATCGCGCCAACAATGAAGGCAGCAGCGAGGAACGGACACCGGAAGACGCCTCCCGGTCAGCGTTTAAATGCCGAAGACCGCGCGGCGACGCGACAACGGAAGCGCGCTGATTCATTCCGCTGCTCCGCCGCAGACCAAAACAGAAGAGATACCTCTGCATTCCGGACGCAGCGACCGTCGCCACCGCCAGCCGGTCGCTATACTACAATCCAATCAGCGAAAGTGCTCTCGGCGCTTCGTTCAAAGGATTCGCGGAATATCGGATTTCGATCCTCGGTCGCACGTTGCATCGCGCTAACTGTGCGGCGGCGGCGGCGGCGCGGCGTGAAAAAAACGAAGACGACGCCGCTGGGAAAGGGGATACGAAGGGCGCCGCACGAGGGCCCCAGGAAGGAGGAGGTTGGTCCACCCGGACGCGAGGGCAGTCGATAAGCAGAGGACAATGGATTTCGAAGTCGAAACGGCGGTTGCGAAGTTAATCAACCGTAGCGACAACATGGAATTAGACGATTTGCTGCGGCGGGTCTTAGATGGATTGAGCGGAACGAGGATTATGAAAGAAGATGAAAAACATGGATCCGTTAGGAATGTTTTCGCTTTGGGGACGCGAAAACGAATTTACGACGAAGAAATTGGAAATTAAGAATTCTGAGATGTCGCGGTTATTATAACTACGAAAGTTGAGAACTTGCAAGAAGCGGTCTCGTGGTGTAGTGGTTATCACATCTGTCTAACACACAGAAGGCCGGCGGTTCGAGCCCGCCCGAGATCAGTAAATTATTTATTGATTTTTGAAGTAGTTTTATGTTGTTTTCAGGCCGTTTTGGGCTTATTTAAATGAGTAAAACGCCACAGAGTACAAGCAGCAGCGTACTGAGCTATGTGTGAATTGAACCAGTGGATTTCTGTGTGGTAGACGGAAGCACACAGACCAAAAAGGTTTCAAAGAACTTCGATTTTGCTCTCTCCGTTGTTGTCGTGTTTGAAACCCACTTTATTGCCGGCAAAAGGTAATTACGAAGAGGCAATTGGTCCCCCTTGAGGATTGGAACAGAGCAGTTCCATGGAGTCGATCTGTAATTCGTTTAATTCTGTATTTAAACACGAGAAAGACGAGCTCAATGCTCGTCTTTAGCGAGGGCGGCACAGGAAACTTCAAAGGTGCCCGTTAGTGTCGCCCGTGGAGATGATCGTTTTTGACATTTTCAGGTGACAGAGAACAAATCACGGTGATTGATGAGCGCGGCGAGATGGCCGAGTGGTCTAAGGCGCTGGTTTTAGGCACCAGTCTCTTCGGAGGCGTGGGTTCGAATCCCACTCTCGTCAATCAGTTTTTTAGGTCGTTTTTCTTGTATTTTTTGATCTCCACGTTGAATTAATGGAGTTAACGACTGTGCGAAGATTATGCGCAGGTTTGTGAGCTTTGAGCTTGCAGAACTACATATACTTTGAAGACAACTTAAACAGCGGTCTCGTGGTGTAGTGGTTATCACATCTGTCTAACACACAGAAGGCCGGCGGTTCGAGCCCGCCCGAGATCAAGCAATTTTTTATGCTTTAATTAATTTCAATTTATTAAATTTTCTTTTAAAACCACAAAAGAAGCCGATAAAGCGCAACTCCAAAAACAAGGCAAAAAGATTAACTGATCTCGGGCGGGCTCGAACCGCCGGCCTTCTGTGTGTTAGACAGATGTGATAACCACTACACCACGAGACCACATCTCTTCTCGCCGCTCATTCCGTACTTAGCACCAGCTGCAACGCATGCAACATTGCGGCGTCGATTAATTCCTTCCGCATGCATCCACGGGCGTCAAATCCGCCTGTCACATCAATCAATTCATCGCGATTCGAGCTGCAGGACATTGATGAATTAGCGGCGGATCTGACCATATCGCTTCATCTCGGCGGTCGTAATTCGCAGAACGAGTTTCGCCCTCGACACGAATCGATCGCCGCGGATCTCAGCTGCGCAATGCAACTTTGCTGCTGCTGCTGCTGCTGCCCTCTTTATGAGGTTTCCGTCTAATGAACCACGACCACACACGCACGCACTGCGCATTGCGGCCGCTTTGTCCGGCGGTTTAATCCAATTCTTCGCGGCCATCTGACTCCCTCCGCTTCCCTAGAGGAATATTGCGTTCTTCCTGACCGTCTGTGACGATGATCGTGTTGCATTTGTTGCGTCCTCCTCCTCCTCCTCTTCTTCTTCATGACAGCGCGCGCGCGGCGGGAAACAACTGGTTTCCGCGCGAATTCCTCTCCTCTCGCTCGCACTCTCCGCCGCAGCGTTTCAATACCGTTTGCTGTTTGTTCAGAAGAGGCGCGAGCGAGAGTGGCGGAGGACAACTTTCGGTTGTTGTGATGCAGCAGCGGCGGCGGCGGAGTGATCCGCGCCGGGCGACTCTCGAAATCGCTGTTCTCTCTCCCTTGCGTATCGTTTAATCTCCGATCGGACGAGCGGAGCGACCGAGCGAGAGCTCTGCGTGTATGGTTGAGGTTTCGGGGAGAACTTGAGTGTGTGCGGTGGCGGTGGTGGTGTACAAGTTCAGATTTCGATCGAGGGGGAGTTGAGCGCGCGATTTTCTGTTTTTGAGCAGGGTACTGTAGCTGTATGAAAGGTTTTTGTCGGTTAACTAATGTATTTGGTTGGATTTTTGGCTTCAGGTACATTGGACTTGGTAGAACGTGGTCGGAAACGCGGCTTTTGAAGTTGACTCTTTAGAAAATTCGTTCATTTCGTCGTTTTTCAAAAATTGACCGTTTTACAACACGTTTCTAGGTTACCCAGCGATTACTGATGGTTTACAAGCGTGTAATCGGCCGGTAAACGCTCCTTTGTACCTCTTGATCTCCGCAGATGCTCAGTTCAGCCTAATTTAGTCCCAATTCCCTGCTCCGAGCGAGATTGTGTGAATGAACACGCAATCACGAGTGTTGCGAGGTCTTAGCGAATTACGCGCGACAAACAAACGAGAATCCAATCAAGCGACATTTGGATGACCTTGCCGCGCGCATTTCCTCCAAATTGATTTGCTCACTTCGTTCTTATCACTTTGCTGCTGTTTTCAGCGTCAATTCTGCCATTTTTATGACTCATTTCATTGTTTAGCGTTGTCTTTTGCAAAAAACGGCCCGGAATCACTTTCCCTCCTCTTACGTTCACTGAACACTTCAGTTTCAGTGTAAAATCATGCAGCAGAGCTGGGGAATTGCCTAAAACACGGCCTCGTCTCATGAACTAACGACTCTCGTTCTGGAATCTCGCTGTAAACTCGTATAAAAACGCAAAATCAATAAACAGAGCTGACGCAGTCAGTGTAAAGTCGGTGCATTATCGGCGTGTGCATCCTGTTTCCCCTGTGGATGACCTTGAAGGCTTCGGAGAATGAATTTATGGGTTAAACGCCGTTCCGGTGGAATTTGCTATTAGTGAATGATGATTCGGGTATTAGGGGCGCATAATCGGTCAATTGAGTTTCAGCGCATAGTTTGCGCGCGTTCTGGATCCCCGTTCAGTCGCTTCGAGACGCTCAATTACCACTAAACCCTCCGAATCGCTCTCGAGTCGATCCGATCGGGCGCGTTTCCCAATCGGCCGCGCTCCATCGCCGAGCGCTTATCTCTCGGCTGAATCTCGGCGTCCGTAATTGGTTGATGTCTTCTTCTTCTTTTTGTCGAATTCGATTTTTCGCGTTTTTTTTGCCGCAGAATTGGATTCCTTTTGTTTTCGCGCGGCGGTCGAAACGCGTCAGCCAGCTGCGTGTGTTGACAGCGCGCAGATGGGACGTCCTCAAGCGATGTTTTCGTTCCAAAATACGAAACGAAAACATGTGTGCAAAGCAACAATATTGTTACTAGAGGATTTGGGGGAATACCGGGCTGTTTGGGGCTGTTTTAAGCTGGAATTTCTGCTATTTTGGAAGCGGGGAACAAGCGTTCTCGGGACTGTTTGTGAGCAATTGGAATGGATGCGATTTTGAACCAAAAATGATGGAAATTGAACCGGTAAGAGGGAGTTTAGCCTATTTTGACCTTTCGTATGCGGTTAAAAGCACAGATTGTTACAGTATCATTGCAAATTACGCAAAATTTGGTTCTTTTGGCCAAGTTCTAAGCCATTTTGTGGTCATCTCGGTCGATTGTTTCAACGGATCTCGTCGCGTGGCAATCCGCATCATCCGCATGATCTCCTTCGCTCACTTTCCCTCTCCATCCAGTCACACCTCAGTCAGCGCCATCTTCAACACACAAACATGCATATTCTCCCCCCTCTTCGCACCTCCTCTCCGTCGTCGCCGTTTCCCACCGCCTAACGTGTTTTTGCCTGTTTTCGTCGTCTCAAAGTCGCCATTTCTCCCACGGCGAACCGGCGGCGGTGGCGGCGCTGGTACGTACGCCCACGGTATTCAAATTTTCGCATCGTTAATTGCCGAAGCAGGATTGCTTCGCTGCGTGGCAGGAGCCTCCAGCACCCGGCGGATGAATTCGCGCGCGCTGCAACAGCAAGCAACTCTCTTCCGATGTTTATCGCCGTTTCCGCCACACAAGCAGCAGATGTCGCCGCGCTGGCCGACCTCCTTCCGCCCGCTGCTCTTCTCCCTCAAACCGTTTCTTCCTCGTCTTATTGCGCCTCGCGCTCGCGCGCAGATCGATAATCAATCGACGGTTGGCCTCGCGCCAAGGCCACTGGCCGCCGGATGGATGAATGGACCACCCACCGTCATCCCCGGCCGCTCTCGCTCGCCCACCGCTGTTTTGCATACGCGTGCGCGCCGTATTCGCTGTACTACAATAGCGCGTTAGTGGTTGTTGTACGATTTTAGGGGGTGCGAAAGGGGTTTAGGGACTAGAAGTTGTGATTACGGTCCCTAAGGATCGGAATTTGAGGGTTTGGTGGTCAATCTATGCTGCTTTAAGCAAACTGCCACGAAGGAATGATTTGTTGTCGGTCCAGGCGCGATTTTATCTTTTCTTTCCGCTTTACGATTGTTTTTCCGCGAATTTCGGACGCCCAAAACAATGGACTCCACTTTTACCAATTGTATCGGGGGGCTCAGGTGTGGCGCTCGGCGTATTTTTTAGGTTTTTTCAGAGATTTTCGGCCAAAATTCCATAAAAACACGCAGTCGAAAAACATGTTTTGATTAGATTTGAGGACAAACCGAGTGCAGACGGACTTGGTGGTAACTTTTATGCGGCGATTGCACGTCTATGCCAGAAACTGGAGGGTCTAATCTGTTACGATTTGAGATTTGAGCTTCATTTAGGACAATTCATTTGTTATCTCTTCAAATTTCAGTTTTGAACCTTTAAGGAACCATTTGGAAGTGAACTGAACCTCTACGGCATGTTTTTGTGAGGCGAAATCTCAATTAACTTGAATGTTTGAGGAGTGAAGCCTATTTTTAGCTGCCAATCGGTCCATCTCTGTGCTGATGGACCGATTGGCAAACCCAAGTGCAAAAAACTTGAAATTCCATATTTTGACCTCCAAACCTGACTCTTCTCCTGAAAGAAAACTTTAAAACTACCATTTCTTATCTCATTCGGACGTGCCCGAAGCTATTTCGTGCCCTTTGTGAACGGGTGCTCTCCAGAGAATCATCCCCTTAGCTTCAATTCTGCGTAGTGATCAACCAGGAAACGAAAAATCCGATATTTCTTGCCATTTTTGATCTTTTTGTTCATTATTCAAGTCAAAAAGTCGTCTTTGTGTGACTCATCGCCACCGATCACTCGCCCTCTCCCTCCTCGTGTGCGCGCGCGCTTCTTGCAACGCCATCTCCCCAGCGGCGTAATCGGAGACCCGCTCGCTGCTTGGCCCAGGGACGACGCAGTGCCATTGTCCCTTGGCCGCCAACTGACGCCGCCTGCAGGCCTGAAGCAACGCGGCGAAAGGCCAAATGACCCTCGGGAAGACAGGCAGCGGTCCTCCAATCGATCTCCTCTCGCCCTCTCCTTCTCCCCAACTTAAAGTCCACCGCGGAAATGACTTTGCGTGTCTTTGTTTATGGGGAGCCCGTTTTCTGTCGTGCTAGGAGCCCAGGAACGCGTATTTTAAGGGGTGCTATATGCATATTGGCCTCTGCCACCTTTGTTTTCGTGTTTTCAACGCCCCTAAAATGAGTTTTCTCCTTCGATTGCAGCAACGGCAGAAGCTCCCAAAGCCCGAATTGTCCTGTTTGTCGAAACGCCGCCGCCGCATCGCGTATTTCATTTATTCTTCTTCTTCTGCTCCTTCTTCCACAGCTGTATTGCGCCTTCCTTCGGGGCCGTTAACTGCTGCGCAGCACTGCGACCGTCGCCGATTCGTTCGTTGGTTGGTCGGGGCGGCTGTGCGAACGAATTGTGGTCGGGATTTAAACGGCTGCGGCGACGACGACGCTGTTTTCTGCCCTCTCGTCTGTGTGGCAGGGCAGCAATTTGCGGTCAACTGATTAAACACAGAGGCCAACGGGGGCGTGTTTCGTCGTGTGAAATGTTGCTAGTTTTGAGAGAACAGAGGTGCTGTGGGTATGAGAAGGAAGTGAATGATGTTTCTGAGGGTAACGGTGGGTGGATTGCATTTTGGTTTTGAATTCTTCAAGCTGCCATGAATCAGACCCCTTGATTATGCCATTGTAGAGTTGAATCGGGCCCAGAATGGGATACTGTCTGTAATTTGGGCCGTACAGAATGAAGCTAATTGCTGTTTTTAACTAAAAAGCTGACTCCGTGACCTTTGAAGCTCTGGGCTAACGTTAGGCTGGCTTTTCAATCGCTGAGGAATCTTTTAAGGCTCCTGAATGCGTAGTAATGTCAAAATGCAAAAACAAGCCCTATATTGAGTCTTTAAGACACAGCTTATGTAGCCCAATCTTTCGGCCACTTTTGGCCTTTTTGCTTAAATCTTTGATTGTCGTAGGGCGCAGCTGAATTTTGATTATTTTAGCCCCAAAAATGATGTTTATCCTCTTTCAAACTGACGTAGATCCCTAGCCAGCTAAACTGCCGTCTCTAGCGAGCCAACTCGCCGTAATACTTCAAAATCCAAATTGTATTCTTAATGTTTTGTTTCTCCAATACTCCAAATCCTCGCGGTCTTTGACCAAAATTCCCATTTCCCTCTCTAAATTATGCTCGTTGGCATAAGTCGTAAAAGTCAAATTTACGTCACGGCTATCAATCTTCTCGCTCTTGACAAATTTGACGCTTTAGGACCCTCTCGTAATAGAGTTTTTGACCGTCTCCTCGGCGAAAGCGGCGCCCCAATCCATAGGAGACAAATCGATTTGTTGGCCAAGTTTTTGTGCGAAACGGCCATATGTCACACCGATTTGAGTTGGAGGAGAGCGAGAGAGGAGGGAAACTTGACCTTTTGGCTCTGCAGATGCAATGAGAGGACGCGGATTTATTCGTTTATTAGCTTGTGAAAGTCGCGTCCTATCGGTTACGGACACGGAAAATGGTGAATTTAGTGCCTGGAGATTACGAATTTGGCTTTTCGATGTAGGCGAATGCATATTCATGCGTGTGAGTCATCTGCTTCAGGCAGTTGATCGATAGATTCCCTTTCAAAGGCCGTTTTAGACCTAAAAGTGCGCGTTTTAGGCCGAATCCCTTAGTTTCAGGTCTGTTTTAGTCATTTCCACCTGCTAAGCTTCTCTTCCAACATGATTGCGAAGGTTTTTCCCAAATTTCAATCAATTTGTGGAAGCAAACCAGTTTACTGAACTCATTTTAACATCCTCCGAGCGAGAATTGTGGCATGTTCGGTCTCGCTAGCTGATTGCACTCCAAAGCAAAGCGTCTGCCACAAATCTACCGTAATTGACGAAAGCGAACATTAACGCAAATCGCTGACCGTTCTTTTCAAGCTAGACCAAAGTAGACGTAGGAGATCAGTAGGAGATTAGAGTCAACTCTGACCCCGCGATCAACCACCAGAAGTATCATCACAAAACTTCCAAAAGTCCATTAAGATCTCCTTCTCTGGCGCTGCCGCTCCCCGCTGCATTCCATTCTTGCGAATGCACGCGCGTTGCGCTCCTCTCGCCGCTCGTCACAAATAAACACATCAAGGACAACAATGCATCCTTTCCACTATTCTTCACAGAGTTTGCCGCCATCGCGCGCGACGCCGCTCTCCCGCCTCCCCTTCGCCGCCATCCATCCATCCGTCGCTCCTCTCCCTCGCGTCCTCAAAACGTCCCTCTGCCGTCACAGCAGCAGTTGCAGCAGCAGCAGCAGCAGATTTCGCTCTATTAAGCGTGCTTTTGCGACGAATCGATCGTTCTTTCGTGTTTTTTGGTTGCTCCCATTTGCTCTTAGGCTCTCAGCGCTCTCGGGGCGACTTCCTTGACCTGAGCGCTGCGCTCTGGCTAATTGACCTTCAACCGGAGAGCTTAATTCCGCGAATGGGGGATTTGTGGATTCTCGCAATTGGCACGCGTGAAATTCGAGAAGGTGTTTGTGTGTTAGTGCCTGGCGGGGCTAGAGGCCACGGGCTACTCCGCCTCCTCCTCCTCGAGGAGCTCATTTTTTATTCATTGAAACGTAGAAACGTCACACAAAGGGGGCCGCGATGCTATTGTTTCGCTTCGTGCAAACGCTCCGAAATTGTGGATTTTGCGGGCGGAAGAACGAACGTGCGAGTTTTTCGGACTCGAGAATTGGGGGAAATGTGCGCGGTGAACTGGTTTGTCGCTAAAAGGAATCGATTATTCGTGGAAAATTTGAAGAGTCGAACCTGTTGAGAGCGAGAGGCGTCTGTATTTTTGATATTTGAAGGATGAACGTGTGGGATTTACTGTTTATGGGAATCTTATACCACAAACGTGGCTAAGAGTGTCATATTTTTCATGATTCTGGGTACTGTTGAACTCAAAAACGTGTCGTCCGAACCTGTGAAAATCCGAACTTTACAAGTAGCTTGAACTGGCTTTTATTAGTTCAATTGTCTTATTTTAAACTGTTTTGAAACGTCTTCCGGGTTACTTTTCTCGTTTGCGCTATCCCGGCTGCTTGATCCTACCGTAAC
>MQUG01001227.1:0-13037 GCA_007213375.1 Steinernema feltiae | reverse complement strand
CCACCATGAAGGAAGGCAACAACTCGCCGTTCGCGGCCACCAATCGCCGTAACAACAGCCAGTCTCCGCAGCAGGCATACGGTGAAAATGGCGCTTCTCGTGGCCGTGGAAGATACTACAACGAACGGCGTCCTCGTGGACCACGAATTCCGAGAAACGGCGGACGTCTCTACATTCCTCCCGGTCGTGTGGAAGTGAACACTCGCGCTCGGGCGCTCTACGACAAGAAGGACAATCCAGTTCCCGACTACAATGACATTAACGTCGTCCGCACGATGCTTCTCGAGCACATGGAAGGTAGGAGGACTTAACGCTTCGCTATCTGTAAGGTAACCTTTCAGGCCATGAGCTGCCCGAAGATCTGCTGCCTCCTGGAGTGAAAGTGTTCCCCCCAAACCCGGAAAACCCCTGCGGCCTTCCCGATCTTCCAGCATTGAGCATTTCGGACGAAACCGGCTCTCAGGAAGTCGTACAAAGTGAAACGAGCTCGATGTATGTTACCGCCGAAGAAGGAGACCTTCATGTTGACGTCATGAAAAGCGAAGACAGCTCGGTCTCCTTTCTCACCGCCGAATGTGGAGACCTTCGGATTGAAGATCTTGAAGACGACGAAGAAACTTTGAACACTGCGGAAGACGAAGGTGGAAAGGAAACCAAAATCAGTGCGATTGGAGTTGAATCGACTGAAGAAGGAGCGGAGAAGCCTTCAGATGGTGAGAAGGAAGCAGGCCCTGCGTCGAGGCACCAGCGGATTCGTAGAGAAGTGCAACTCGAAGCTCTACAGCCTCCTGAATGAAGTCGACCGCTTCAAATGGGGTTTCAACTGGAAGAAGTGAAAGAAGAAGAGGAGGAGGAGAGAAGTTAACCTTATTATGTTCTTACTTTGATGTTTTTACGCTTTGTTTTGTTTGTCTTTGAAAAGTGAGAAAGTGTACATAGTTTTGCATAAAATAGCTCGGAATACGAGATCGATCGGCTTGCCTCATATCAAACAATTGCGCCATGTGGATAGCGCTGAATGAAGCGGCAACGCCCGTTCAAAACGATAATCTCTCGATGTTATAGGATCACTTTATTGCACGTTTAAATGAATTCTACATTGGAATGCCGAAATCGATGAATCTGCAACGCATGCACGTACCTCCCCGGGTACTTTCGCATTGTGTACACCGGCTCGAAGCATCGCCAGCGTCTCGCCGAGCAATCCGGTGTCAGCAGAGGCATCCAGGCGGAAACAGATGGCATAGATTCCTCTCGCCGAAGAGTTTGAATCCATAGTCGCGCGCTCTTGACGCGATCTGCCATAGGAGTGCGCCGGCGATCATGAAGGTGAAGGTGAGCACCGCCGGCCCAGAGATCGCCGCGGTCGGCCGCGTACTCTCCGATATCGTGAAGCTCCGGAGGGAGGTAGGTGTCCGAGCCGCATTTCTCCTCGAAGTTGAAGATTGGAACAAAGTTCCCCTTTCGAAGATCGTTGCAGTGCGCGAGTCCAAAGTCGGTCAGCTGGCAGTTGAACGGATCCATGAGGAGGACGTTGGCCGGTTTCACGTCTCGATGGAAGATTCCCATCACATGGAGGTAGGCGAGGCCTTCGAGCATCTGCTCAAAGAGCCTCCAGGCGTGGTGAACCGCCAGAGGTCCCTGATTCCGCACGAATCCTTCCAGCGCGCCTTGTGGTGCGAGTCCAAAGACGAAAATTCCGAAATTGTTGGCCATCGTGCAGCCCAACACGGGAACGATGTTGCGGTGACGGACGTTCCGGAGACGATCGATGCAGATCCTCTCGCAGTCGAACAGGTGCTCCTCGTGCTTGGTGTGGCAGGAGACGATCTTCACAGCCACTTGGTGGTTATTGATTCGGCTCTCGTAGACGCTCCCGAACGCTCCGCTGCCGAGGCGGTATTTCAGGTGGAATCTTCCGAGCACGGTGTCGATTGACTTGTTCTCAAAGCGGGTTGTTGGCATTTTGAAGCTGCAGATGGCGTTTGAGGAGTCGGTGAGGTGGGCGGTATATACGCATTGTGAAGCATTGGTTTAGGAGGCGCTGGCATAGCTTTTCCAGGGAAGCGTTGCTTTAGGCCTGACCCTCTAGGGTGCGCAGAGTCACAGAAAACGACCACACATAGGGTTTTCTTTTATCGCGTCGCGTCTTCTTATCTCCGCGAGCGCCACTGATCACAATTTATATCGTTGCTTTTTGGAAATAGTCTGAGGTGTCAAGTTGAGAATTGGGTACAAGTGGTCGATTTCTGGGCTGATTTGGGCAGGCGGGGGCTCAAATAATCAGCGTCAACGATATCTACCGAAACATGTAAAATTTAGGATAATTTATGAAGCGAAAATGTCCAAAAAATTCAGATTTATGTGCAACATTGTACTAAGAGAGGTGTCATGTTGAGAATTCTCAGATCTCTGAGCTCTATTGGCCGATTGGTGCCACTCCTAGTGGCTAAACCTTCAGATATCCCTTGACCTATGCAAGAAGGACGCGCCGCAGATCTTATCATTCAACAATCGTGCAAATCTTTGGTTCGATTGGCGGCTTTCGTCTGCGGTCATGTCCTCTCGTCTCCTGCTACTCTGCATTCCTCTCTTTGTGAGCATCGTAGGCCAGCAGTGCCCACCGGGAACCACTGCCAGCGCTGACAGGCAGCGATGCTTCCACTTTATGCCTTTCAAAGCGGATTTCCTCCTCGCCGAGCAGATCTGCAAGCAGTTTGGCGGCAATTTGGCCGCGATTTCCAACAATCGCGACAACAAGAACATCTTTGGTTCGTTCTTCATTCTACCGTAATCACTCATCTCTTGCAATTTCAGTGATGCTCAAGAACCACCGCGGCAGTGAGCTGAACATCTCTCAAGTTTGGATCGGCGGCAGCAAGATGCCCGACTACGGCGAGTGGAAATGGCGCAACGGTGAAGCGCTGACCTTCGCCGAGTCGTTCGTCAAGATCTCCGAGATCTCTGTGGGAGTGAATTGCTTGTCAATGACGGCCGATCAGCGCGGGGGCGTTCTTTGGACGGCGACCAAGTGCTGCACGCAGCAGGCGTTCGTCTGTGAGACGAAGGCGCCTCAGGAAAAGCCGATTTGTCCAGGTACGGTAGCTCAGTCAGCTCTATCTACTCTGTTTCAGTCTGTCCTAGCGCCGCGACTGAAGCGAATGCTAACGTAGCTCCAATTTCTTCATCAACCGCGATTCCCGAGGCGCTGTGCGAACCCGGATGGTCCTATTTCAACAAGACGGCGCGCTAATATCGCGCATTCGCCAACAACTCGAACAACCTTTGCAAAGCCGACGGAGGCGTCCGCGTGTCGATTCACAGCGCGGAGGAGAACGAATTCGTCGCCTCGCTCGCGAAAGCGCTCTCTCCGACACGTCGTGTGCTGCTCGGTGCACATAGGGTATTTGAGTTTGCGTGGTTGGACGGTTCACCCGTCGATTACACGAATTGGTATCCGAACGATGTTGACGACTCAGACGAGGGCTCTGACCAGTCGAGCAACCATCTGAATATTCACTGGAACGCGGTTATTCTGGTGCGTGAACGGGTAACGGGAGGCACCGAAACAAGCAGCACCGCTTTATTTTCGTTAGAAAATTGATTTTTTTTGTGCAATTTTTGAATGTTCGAGAGGTTCCATAATCTCAAATTACTCGATCAGCACTCTAAAATTCGCCTAAGACTGCACGCATATCCGAATAGGGTGGCAAAATGGCATTTTTCGATTAAAACGGAGTGCGCCGTTCGCATTTGGAGCAGGCGAGGTCAAACGTCGGATCGCTGCTGTCGCTCACTTTCGCTCTTCAATTCCAGATGACACTCGAAGACAACAGTCAACTCTGGAACGTTTCCACCGAATTTCCCATCAATAAATACAAAAATGTGACGTTTGTTTGCAAGCATCCAAACGAGAAGCGCGCCAACAGTAAGCGAGAATCCGAATTTCTGCCTTTAAACCCAGGATTCAGGCTGTGAGAACGGTTGGACCGAGTTTGAAGGCTTCCGTTACTGCGCAATTCCCAAGCAGACGTGGCTGCGAGGCCAGGACATCTGCATGGACGAGAGCGCGCAGTTGGCGCCTGTGCACAGCGCAGAAGAGAACGAGTTTGTGTCAACGCTCGTCGCTGCAGCTGGTTTCAACGAGAATACCTGGTTGGGCGGCACGTGGCCTTTGAGCGAAGGCGGCAGAGTGGATTGGTTGGATGAGTCGTCAGGAGAGTTTATGAACGGTGCTCAGTACGGTGGGAAAGAGTACAACCACGGCGCTGTCAATGTAAGAGACTGTTTATGACGCATTTAAAGCCGAAATTTCAGATGGGACAACACGGAGAATGGAACAACGACATTGAGAAATCGGCTGAATTGACCGTCGTTTGCAAGAAGCCCGTTTGAGGGTTCGCCCAGGCATCTGTTCTGTTCATTACTATGTTCTCCAGCCTTAATAAACTGACAGATTCGTCGACAATACCGTAATTTGCTGTTTTGTACATTTAGATCAAGTTGAATTCATCTAACACGTTTATTTGCAGAAAACCATGAAACATCAAAGGAAAGAGAGATTCACTGCCGCTCGCTGCGAATCCGGCGCGCCAACTGCATGTCCTTCGGCATGATCGTCACGCGCTTCGCGTGAATCGCGCACAGATTCGTGTCCTCGAACAGACCGACCAGGTAGGCCTCGGAGGCCTCCTGCAGGGCGCCGACAGCGGCCGACTGGAAGCGCAGGTCGGTCTTAAAGTCCTGGGCGATCTCGCGCACGAGGCGCTGGAAGGGGAGCTTGCGGATGAGCAGCTCTGTTGACTTCTGGTAGCGGCGGATCTCGCGCAGGGCTACGGTACCGGCACGGTAGCGATGGGGCTTCTTGACGCCTCCGGTGGCGCTGTTGGGGGCTTGTTTCCGCGCGGCCTTGGTCGCCAGCTGCTTCCGAGGCGCCTTTCCGCCGGTCGACTTGCGGGCGGTTTGTTTCGTGCGCGCCATTGCTTCCGGTGGTTTGATGGTCGGATGGTCGCGTTTGCCCCTTAAATGCGTGGATTTAGGCCTTGAGGCATCGCTTTTGACAGTTGGCATTGCTTTCGAAAGCATTGCAAGCACTGCTTCTGCATTCCAAAGATGTCTTTTTTTGAAATTTCTTATTGGTGGTCCCACAACGAAACCAATAAAGGCTGAATGGGTCTCTTAAAGCTGGCGTAACCGCGATTGCTGTTGTCGTGAAATGTACTTATATCGCCGAGCATTTCAAGTAAAAATGGACCAAAAAAGTCTAGACAAACTGCTCCAACTCGAATCGATTCAATCGAACGAATGGAAATGCCAAAATGGGCCATGAATAGTCCTCGCAGTCTCAGTGTTGTCAGAAATGACTTAGCCGATCTGAAAATGCCAAGTATTCAAGATCCAAGCCAAGATCAGCACTCATTTTTGTAATTTTTAGTTTACATTGTGGTAAAGTTGCTATCTCTTATCAATTACCGTACGGAGTGTGAGCTGAATCTGTGAATTGTCCTTGCAATGCCCATCGACACTAATTACACTCGTTAGGTCACTTTCTCATTTCACATATTCTCACAAACCAAGGGTTTTCTTGTGTAATTTCAGTGGGTTGGCTCCTACAAGGAGAGCTGCTGAGACCCTAACATAAATGAACTCGTTTCCCATGCTAATTCTTTCAAAAACCCCAAAATTCCGTCAAATTCCCATGCGATTTCACGCGTAATCAAAGCTGCGATCTTCAAGATTCCCACGCGCGGAGATGCGCGACCTCCCTCCGCTCACTTCATTCATTCCTCCGTCACCTTCCCCGCCATGGACGCTCTCCCTCGCGAGCTGATCGCCCAAGTCGTCGCCCTCATCAACCCTCAATCCCACGCAGCCGCCCGGAAGCTCCCCAAGCCATGGAGAACCGAATTCAAAGATTCCTATCAGAAACGCCAGGATATTACGGTAGTTATCTTGCTTGATCGCCATTCCAGAGAGTTTTCACTTGAAGTCCAGCACGATCATCCCGTTTTGAGACCAACGAGGACGTGGAATTACACCCTGAGGATCACAGATATCAAAGAGGCTACTGGCGCATCTCTCCCGCCTTCTATTGGCTCATTCCTGATTCTCAAAAATGGCGAAACCAAGTTCGACTTTTACCACATCGAGCGATTCATTCGGTTGATCGACTTTGCGCGCGAATTCCACTTGGAGATCTTTGATTTGAAGGGATCCTACCCATTGACCAAGGAGATCATCAGCCGACTGCCTACCGTACTCCCCAGCAGCTTGACAATCCGGCACGCAGATGTGCAACTCGAGCCGAGCTTCGATTCCTATCTGCAGCGGAACAAATTCAAGAAGAACGTCCTCGATCTGCAGCATTTCGAGATGAGCGGCGGCGCCCTGTGCATCGCGTTCTTCCACTCGTACGAGGAGGTCGGCGAGCTCGTGGAGAAGTTTCTTGACCGGAAGCAGCCGTTGAACCTCAAAGAAGGACGAATGACGGTGCCGATCTCGTTGAAAGGCGAGCGCGATATGCGGAGAATCAAGGAATTTATGAAGCAATCGAAAAACAGCGCCGTCAGAGTGGTTAGACATCCGAAATACCGTGAGGAGGAGTTAAGAATGGAACTCATTGAGGAATTTTCGATTTTGAGGGTTGAATTGGTGAAGAAGAAGAGAAATTTGTTCAGAAGATTGTTTTGTAGAGATTATTAAATAAAAAACGGGTATGACAGTGACATGATCTGATTGATAATATCCTCCGCGATGTCATACGGTAGGTAGGCAAAGTCATCGGGTACGGTAGAAGACCATTCTTTGAATTCAGTCGTATCTCGGAGGATTTCCGCCGTTCTCCGGCACAAGATGCTCTTCTTACGACGCCATTCGTTCGATTGAATCGATTCGAGTTGGAGCAGTTTGTCTTTTGGTCAATTTTTACCTGAAATTCTCCGCGATATAAGTACGTTTCACGACAACAGCAATCTCGGTTACGCCAGCTTTGAGGGACCCACTCAATCTTTATTGGTTTCGTTGTGGGACCACCAATAAGAGATTTCGACAAAAAAGACATCTTTGGAATGTAGAAGCAGTGCTTGCAATGCTTTCGAAAGCAATGCGAACTGCGCAAAGCGATGCCTGGCCTAAATTCCCGCATTTAAGTGGCAAACGCGGCCGTCAGGCATCCAACCATCGGAAGCAATGGCGCGCACGAAACAAACCGCCCGCAAGTCGACCGGCGGAAAGGCGCCTCGGAAGCAGCTGGCGACCAAGGCCGCGCGGAAACAGGCCCCCAACAGCGCCACCGGAGGCGTCAAGAAGCCCCATCGCTACCGTGCCGGTACCGTAGCCCTGCGCGAGATCCGCCGCTACCAGAAGTCAACAGAGCTGCTCATCCGCAAGCTTCCCTTCCAGCGCCTCGTGCGCGAGATCGCCCAGGACTTTAAGACCGACCTGCGCTTCCAGTCGGCCGCTGTCGGCGCCCTGCAGGAGGCCTCCGAGGCCTACCTGGTCGGTCTGTTCGAGGACACGAATCTGTGCGCGATTCACGCGAAGCGCGTGACGATCATGCCGAAGGACATGCAGTTGGCGCGCCGGATTCGCAGCGAGCGGCAGTGAATCTCTCTTTCCTTTTGATGTTTCAGTGTTTAAAGCAAATAAACGTGTTAGATGGATTCACTCGAAATGAATGACAATACAGCAAATTACGGTGTTGTCGACGAATCAACTAAATCCAAGTCTGCAGCGACCTTTGTGATGAATCGAGGCATATCGGCATGCAATTTGGAAATTTGGAGCCAACTGGCGACATGCAACGTAAGTTGATTCGACGATGTTTGTTTGTTTGTTTGACTTGAAATGCACTCAAATAAACAGTCATAAAAACGAGACCCCGTTGGATTCTTTGCTTCAGCCCGTTTATATCGGAAATTCCCACCTTTAGCAAATGCTATTTGCTTTAGTCGTGCGTTAACAACTGCTAACAACTCTCACTCTCACTAACAAATGCACAAGTTTATTGAATAATACAGCCGTTCAGAGTTTCCTGATATTTCCTTATATGGCCTTCTTTTTGCAAACAGAGGCAGTGAGTGGGTACTCCTCATCCGTGCCTTCCCACTCTCCGCTGCCATCCATCTAAAGAGATTATTAGTAAATCATGCAAGAACTGGACGTCTTACAAAGTAAAATTTGAACGCCGTGGGAAAGCGTCTCCATAGTCCGAAGTTGACCGACGAACCATCTAGCCATTTAATATTGTTCCCATGCCAATATGCTCCAAGCCGTATAACGTACTTTAAGTCCACCATTCTGCGGACAAAGGTGTTCTCTTCTTCATTGTGGATGGATGTCAATTCGGCGCCATAGTATATGCACTGTTGCTCGGGATGTTCTCCATTTTGAAAAATTCGCTCATCAACCCACAAGTAACAATAGCCTTCGAAGAAACTCCAGAATGCGCTGTCACATCCTAAGAATTGACACTTAAGTAATTGTTCAACATTCAGCGCTCGTACTTTGGACTGGCTCCACTGCAGTAGTTCGAAAGTCCTGTGTCCAGTAGTAGGTCGATTGCTCAGCCACTGCCGTGCTCTCTTTGGGGTAAATGGGGCCAGTTGGACAAGGGGGGCACTCGGGTTCTGCGTGTGCTTCAACTCTAAATATTCAGATCACATTGTGCTTAAACAAGCGAAGGAACGCACCTTTTGCAAACGACGGTGAGTTCTGTTTCTTCGTGGAGCTGATTGTCCCAAAGACCGTTCGCGCGCATCTAAAGCCGTTCTTTCAGGTCAACCAACGCTCGCTTCATTCGCTTACACTGACGACACCTTTGCCTCGAATCGAGCCGTCGACACTCCAATGACGGTAATCAAAGGGTGATTCATCGATCCAGACGAATTGCGTCGTAGACCAACGAGCTCCCAACCAAATCCTCTTGTCGAACGCGCCTTTTTCGGCCAACGAAGACACAAATACGTTCTCTGCGTCGCTGTGGATCGACACGAGTTGACCGCCTTCATCCTTGCAGATCGCCTCGCCTTCCTTCCACGATTTTCGCTGAATTGCGCAGTAGGTGAAGTTTCCAAACTTGCTCCATCCCGTTTTGCACTCTGAACAGCTCGTTGATACCGTAATCTATGGTCTGGGGGTCCTACGAGATGGTCTTCCAGTAGTGGCGGAAGCCGTGGCGCCAAAAGTGCTCTCAGGCCAGAACCAGGTTGAACGATCGCTTGCTGAAGTGCTCGTGGCAGGAGCGGTCGGACATACGGGACACTCAGGAGGCTCTGGAACAGAATCTGAGAATGCGCGCTGACCTAAGAAGCGAGCCAACCTGGACAGACGAGCTCCTTGCGCGCCGCTGTCTCGCAGACGAACGGCTGCTTCACGCAGCACTCCGTGGCGACCCAAATCGTGCCGTTTCCGTCGTCCCGCAACGAGAGGCAGTTGATTCCCAGCGCGGTCTGCGCGCTCAGGCCGTTGGTGTAGTTGAAGGACTCCCCGCTGCTCCAGATCCACTCGCCGTAAGCGGGCATCTTGGTGCCTCCGATCCAGACTTGAGAGATCGAGGCGTCAGCGGTGCGCTGCGTAGCGATCAGAGCTGAAAACGCCCTCATTTGTATCTGAATCAACGCGATTCTCTCACCCTGAACCGACTGGTTGTCTTCGTCGTTGGGAATCGTGACCAAACTGCCGCCGATCTGCTTGCAGATCTGGTCGGCGAGGACGAAATCGGCCGCGAAGGGCATCAAGTGGAAGCAGCGCTGCTGGTCTTCGCTGGCAGTCACTCCGGGGGGACATTCCTGGCTGACGGCAAGGCCAAACAGGCCGAAGAAGAGGAGGAGAAGGCGATTATCCATCGCTGCTGGTGCTGAGCGCCTTGCAGGGTTTATAAACAGCCGGTGCAGAGCGGAATTTGGACTTTGAAGGAGGAAGTGGGCAGCAGAGGAAAGTCGTAAAGGATTCTTTTGACGAGAAAAACGCGCGCAAAAAAGTGTTTACGCGATGCGTGCAGACAGCGGCGGTCTGATTATGAGTGCGGTCCTTATCTAGCACTTCCTTTCTCTTTGTTTTGCACGCTGATAAGCGATGAAACTGCAGAGCGAGAGAGACTTGAGAGACATTACGCTCGTGATGAATCACGATAAAGGGGGCCAGAGAGAAACAGGTGGGGGTTTAGAGACGGCCAGAGAAAGAGGTTCGTGGTTCGTAAACCATGATATTCCCCGGGGCCTCAAATGGGGTGCGGTAGGAGGCCTTGAGGAAACAACTCCTCGAGTCGTCGCTCTAGAGCGTCGTCTTCTGGTTGGGTTGCCGCGAACATCTGCTGGATCCGCTGGAGGGTGACCGCGTGCTCTTGATCTGCTCGGTCCTCCGGTTGTTGCTGGTGACGGATTCGCTGGCCCTGACGAGTAGAACGCTGCGGTTGGTTCTGTTCAACAATCGCTTCAGTCTCGCGCTCAGCGTCGTGAAGGTGATACGCACGATCACCCTCGTGGTCGTCGTCTTCCTCTGCAGTTGGTTCTACGCGCATCTGAGCTTCTTCATCGCGATGACCTTTGAGCTAAAAGGCGGATTCTTGGAAAAGGCGGATTCGCGCAGCGGTGCGATCAAAGAAAGCATTTTCTGCTTTTGGCGGAAAATTTGGAGGAAGGCGATTTCACTGGCAATTTTACTCTTGTACGCGGAGTGGTAAATAGACCATTAAAAAATTGTAGTATGAGCCCTGGCATTAGTTACAGATTTGTCGAGCGAGCGAAGCACCGATCTTCGAGGAGCGGAGCTAAAGAACGCGAAGTGTACGGAATCTCCTCCGCATTCCTACCACAAAACGATGCGTTCGACGATCATTTCAATAGAGCAGCTAAATAAAAGAAAATTCCAATAATTCGGGTGAAAAAACATTTACTTCAGTGTGAGGAAAACAGGAAATAAACGTTAGAAACATGTTAGAAACAATAATTCTTATTCTTGCGGTGTCAATCAAAAGTCGAAGCATCGAATGCACTCGCAGTCCTCGGCCGCTTCACGATCGTCATTTACGTATCCTTCCATCATACGCCTGTATTGACGCCGAGCCCACAAGCACCAGGGAACAAAGAGCACCGCGCAAAAGGTGATCGTGATGGCGATCATCACATGCGGACGAACCACTGCTTGCTGCCTCTCGTACTCCTCGGCGATCTTCTTGTAGTGTTGACGCGTGGCTTCATCCCGAAGATTTTTCTGTTTCAGGATCTCCAGCATGTCAGGCGGACGTGGACGCGGTGTTGTTGTGGTAGGCATCAGCGGCGCCAGGAAGACTTTGCGGCCATACAGCGGGAAGTACATTGGAGAACAGTACGGCGTCTTGATCACCTGGATACGGTCAAATTTATCGTACCTCACCGCCCAGGAGCCGATCACTGAGTAGGGTTTCTTCTCCGGATCGGGATCCGAATCCAGGTAGGCGTAACGTCTCCGGGCGTTTCGAATCGTGTCGATCTGCGGATCCTAGAACAAAGCATCATGACGACGGTTGAAGCACAGATGACTTACAGAGTAGTAAAAGTGCTTGACGGGGACTGGATAGTTCTGGATCCTACAAGTATCCTCGCCAGCAATATTCCATTCGAACAATCGTAGCTGCACGCGAACCCGGCCATCCTTCATTACAAACACAAGATCATTGGAAACCGCTAAATCAGCGCCCGAAACGTCTTTGATCTCGTAGCTATCGTATATTCCCTTCGGCTTGTAGGATATCCAGCTCACATTCGTTGGATTTTCGCTGCAATCAAGACAATAAATGTATACATCATGGAGCGTTGAGATTACACGGAGGGGATGCGGAAGTATGCAGCTCCGATGTGATCTTCCGTTTTGTTTTCCTTGTGACGATAGCGAGTAAATTCGGTGACCATTACGAGATAATCGTCGACAAACGGCGATTGCGCGAAAACTGCTCGACTGACGTTGTATCTGCTTCTTCCGGAAAGACACGCTAAATTCAGAAGAATTATTGAGCATCCCGTAAAAAACGCGAATTCTTACTGCTACGTGCCAAGTAACCAACAGATTCGCTGCGTGGAATGGTGTCCAGTTTCAACAAGCAGTCCCCAAACCACTCAAAAATGTTGAAATTCTGGGCTATCTCTTCATCTGTGATGATGCATCCGGGTTCCCAATCCGGTAGGTGCGTATACGGCAGGGGCGGGAGTGGTGTAGTGACGGGCATTGAAGGAGCTAACTGGACGCCTTGGAAAATGACAGACGGACCAAATGCGTACATGCAAGTGTGGCTAAATTTTCGGAATGAGAAATGAATCGAGCGAATACAAAACTAACTTGTCCGGCCAACGCAAGTAGTGGCAATCGAGTTCGGCATTAGCTAAGGTCACATTCAAGCCAGGAATGAGAACAGTTGCGGAGTGCTGTAATGTGAATTCAGTGCTGCATCGTTTCGTTGTCGACAGAATTCCGCGGTAAGAGGCAACTGGGACTTCGTTGATATCGGGCAATTTCCTTTTGTGGCACAGAGGCCGCTTGTACAGATCTATTTCGACAATGGGATCCGTTGTTTCAGGCTGAAATTGATCGTAAACTAGACAAAATTAATAAAACGACTTACACAAGGGTGAAATCCATCCCCCAACCGATGTTTATAGTTATCTTTCTTCACGAACTGATTGTTGATGAACACCTTTTCGTTGTAAACGAAAGAGAAAACTTCTTCTGGGGCCATTGGGTCTGCGACAATATTAGTTCTGGGCCAGTCGGGATCCATAATGAACTCCATCGAAGCTATCCTAAATAGAACAGTAACACAATGCCAACAATACTAAGGGCGACTAACGTTCTCTTGATGGTTGAGTAGCTGAGCGGGGAATGTGCAGCCTTCTCCAGCTTGATATGCGTGTCATTCAGAGTAACACTGCGCCAACCATGACGAAGGACAACCATCGTATTGTTTCTGGCTTGCAGAAGTTGAACAACCGGAGCGAAATCTGAAAATCATACGATTAGAGCAGAAAATACAGACAATGCCAGACCTTTCTTGTTGCCAAACTGCA
>MQUG01001224.1:0-26935 GCA_007213375.1 Steinernema feltiae | reverse complement strand
CAAGGCTGGAATTCGAAAAATGGTCCTCCCTGTGTTGAACAAAGGCTGCGTTCAACGCGAGATCAGCGGAAGGTTGAAGGTGAGAATCAGCGCGTCTTTGTAGTTGTTGTAAAATGGAAATTTCAGGAGGAAATGAAGTTCGTTTACGTTGAGACCGTCGACGATCTCGTTGAAGCGATGATGGAGAAGTGATGGCGTAGTTGGCTGGATATTGATTTTGGAATTGTTTTAATAAATTGTTCTCCTGTCTCTAAAACTCTTACGTGCGTAACTTTGGTCGCGACTCCGGTACGATCTGGCCTGCGGTAGTATTCCAAGTACCAAGTATTAGTATTCCCTCCTTTGTGTCGTGGATCAGCGGGTGTACGTAGCGCGGAAAGCTCGCCATTGAGCACGACCATTGTAGCCGGATTAAGCGTTATTGCTCACAATAACTTTGGTTTGTTTGGTATAATGGTGGTGGGAGCTCAGATTGGACGAATGCGCCCAGATAGGGTGATTACGCCTGTTGTGGCCGAGTCGCTCGTGACGCGTCGATTCGTGAAAAGCGAAAATAGCGAGTCACCTCATTGAAGCTTGCGAAAGTCGGCGCGAATTCCGCTGATCCCGGATAGTAGTTGTTCAAACGAGTCTGACAAAGTCAGTGAACTTGATCGTTCCACGATCTTGGGATTCGGATTTTTCTTCTTCATCATCTTCAGCTTAACGTCAACGACGTCTTCCGGCTTCCTTTCTCCTTCAAGATCATTTTCCGAGGTGTTTCTTCCGTCTCACTGGTGAGCGGTCGGCTCTCCTCAAAGCTCCGGTCCGAAAACGATCAGAGAAGGCACCCTCAGCCGAGTCGAGTATGTTCCACCCCAGCGTTCCGAAGATCAAGTTTGGAACGCTCAACGTTCGCCGCCTACTGACTACATGGCGTCCTTTTCAAAGGAACGTCGAATTATCAATGAAACGAGCGATAAAAATGAAATGGTACACATTACGTGCTAATAGTTACCTCACATTTTTCAACTGAACAGATTGATCTACGCTAAAAGATTCTTTTGGTTGAGTTGTGATGGGATATGTTGTCTTGGGGATGAGCTGTGCTTGGGATGAGTTGTCCATGGGGTGAGTTGAGTCTGGGGTGACTTGTCTTGGGATGAGTTGGGGTGGGATAAGATGTTCTGGGGTGAGTTGTCCCTGGGGTGAGTTGTCTTGGGGTGAGTTGGGGTGATCCCGTCTGACGGAGCTTGTGAGAGTCATTCGATGGATGCGCACGGTGTCCGGAGTTCGCTCAGTTTTTTTCCACAGGCTCACAAATCAGAAGCTGAAGGGGTAAGTAGCATAAAATGGAATGTTTGAGTTAGAAGTTATGACTTCACAGCCAATTTTGAGATTCGGAATGTGAGGAGGAAGGCCTGAGGTGGTTTGAGAATGATAAGTTTCTGGCTCGATAGATACGAATGATCGTTTCTTGAAGGGTTTGTCAATTGAGACATACGTACGTGTTTGACCTCGCAACTTGTCAAGAAACTTAACAATTCATTGTATGTTTAGCCAGAAGAAATCCAGTATATTACCAGCTGAGCTAATTTTAAGCTTGTTTCGTTTGTAACGGTCAGAACTGATCTTTTCGTCCATTCTTGATCGTTAGGAAATACAAAGTCAATAGTCTTAAAAAGGTGTTATAAGCTTTTTTAAATTGCTTGTATACCTTAGTGTTATCTCTAACTAAAATGCTCTCTGGGACAAATGTCTGATCGTTTTGGTCAGGATTTGTACCAATGCCTATGTCAAGTAACATCTCTGCAAAAACCATATCAGTCTGAGCACGGACATTTCTCGTGAATTGTAACTTTTGGAATAGAGGCCAGGCCACATGTCAGTCTTTTTAAGAGTGTAGTCGATAACTCCTTCTCCAATGGCCTTAAATTTATTGATAAAAGAGATTTGTAAACGTGTTGTTACCTCAGGAACGATGGGGAGAGTCTGTTTCCAATCACCGCCTGCGACTACCTGCGACTAAACATTTCGTCTTCAGAGTCTGGATGAAGGGCTTGAAACAGTCTATTAACGCAAGCATAAATGCGACGGTCAGTCATGTCCAAAAAGTCCCAAAGAATAACGTTGACGTGTCGCAAATCGTAAGCTGAAGAATTTTTAAGAGTATGTAAGAGTATGTGTACAATAAGCATTTTTAACCTTTAGCGCTTTCCAATGTGACGTGACATTGGATAGTTTCTTCTTCTTGAATTGGTACTCCAAATGCGCTATGTACTGTAGACCCAATGGGAAGAAATTTTGCCGCAACTCCAGTGTGCGCAACACATAAAACTTTGTATCCTTTGGATCGGAGATTATAGTGTGTTGTAGAGGAAAGTTTTTCAGCAACCTCCTGATCCCTCCAGAAAAAAAGAGACAGTTTCCATGTTCGTCAGCACGTGCATCCATGATTTGTGTGTAGATATCATGTTGCTCATCGTTCAGTTGCTGAATAAGAATATGGTAACCGGAAAATCAAATGGAGCCATACTGAAAGGAATGAATCGGCAACCTCTTTCACTTGGTCACTCGTTAAAAATAGATCTTCGTAGTCATCATCAAGATCGTGAATTGAACCCAGATGATTTGAGTTAACGTCTAAATTGATTTTTTGTCGATATTGAGATGTGTCATATGCACTTGGAAGATTGAAATCAGAAAGATCCTTTTCGTGGTGTCTAAGAATAGAACGAATATGTTAAGGGCGCGGGCAATTTTCTGTTCAAGACTTCCGCGTAGATCTAACATCAAATCCATGTAATCATTCCATAAATCGAGCGGATTGGTAGGGACCGAGAAGATGAGAATCGATGCGAAAAGGCGTCGAATATTAATGGGCAGTTCCATTGTGCCAGCGTTTCGCCACTCAATTTCATCTGTCATAAGATCGTGTCTCTGTAAAAAAAGTGTAAGTTTGTTATTGATTCTAATGTATACCCGTGTTGCGTCAACAAAAGATGGGCAGAGTTCACCGTTGAAAGTTTTCAGTTCCTCAAAACTTTTGACGAACTTAAGATGCATGGCAAGCTGTCGAATTGCGAACAGCTGTAAAAAGCGTGGATGTACAGCTGAATATGATAGTAGATATTAATTATGGGAAATTGCGGTACATTTTACTCGTGTAAGCACTATATCTTCGTTATCTTTGAGTTTACGGATCCATTTTTTGTTACTATATCGGAAATAACGGAACATCTCGTTGAAATTGAGCCTTTCGAGTAACGCGTTTGTTTCATCGTTTGGTGGATTGCGATTGATTCTGAACCATGCTTTTAACAGCAGACTGGATAACGCTTCCGTCCGCCGCGTATGGCCCACGGGTTCCGATCCTCCGAGAACTGCTTTTTTCAGTTCTCATCAAAAGTGAAGCAAAACATTTTATGTTCTGTGGATTTTCTCCTGACAAAAAATTGTATAGTATAATAAGTATAATGTATAGTATGTGAGTATAATTCGTCCTACGCCCTAAGTTTTACACGTTTTAAGTGCTTCTAGACCTCATCCGAAGCTGCTGGACTACTGGAATTCAACAAGAATCGGTAGAAACTCCTTTAGAAACTCTGTTCTCATCATCTCCTTTCAGAACGGCGGCGTCGATTACGAATTGAAGCTAAAAGGAACGCCCTGGCATTGTCTTGGATTCTCAAACTCGTTCAAACAACACTGGAATCGCACGGCTGGTCGGTAATTTGCTCCGCGGACGTGTCAGCCAAGTTCATCAGCAACGGGAACAACAACGTGTATCCGTGTGACGTTCACTCGTGGTTTGTCGCACAGACCTCGCGGATGGCGAACAACGGCGGATCTTCATTTGCGGCGGCGAATGGCGATGCGCCGCCCTCCTACAAAGAATCGTTGATGTGAACATAACGGAAGCCAACTTTACGTCAAACTGCGCTCTGGAAGGAACAAAACGTCGCATTCTGAAGGCGGAAAATGGCGCAAGAAGATCGAAGATCATTTCATATTACGCACCAAACTCAAAAGCTCAATCTAATTGCTCTCATCTGCTTTTTGTCAAAATTTCGAATGAAAATTGCTTAGATCAAAATGTTTCTGGTCTACATTTGACCTGTGTGTTCAGGATCACGGCTTGCTTCGGCGGGCTCGACGGCTTCTCTGTTGTCGCATGTCGTTTCACGTTTCACACGAACTTGTTCTGGAAAATACGCTCAAGTCAACCGGTCAGCTTCAGACAAACAATCAGAATCCCAAATCATATTATTAGCATGACAATGCATCAAGAAATGAAAGCAATGCGAGCTAATGATAAGCTTCGCTTCGCTACTTATTTAAGCATACCTTACGAATCCGATCCTCATGCAAACTGGCAACCGCGCGACAATGGAACCGACCTGTCAATACAACTCCACGAAGAAGATTCTACGGCGAATCGCAGGACTCGCAATCGGAAACGACCAGAAAGACGATTTGATCGCCGAGTTCAACCGGAAAAAGACAAAGACAAGTGGACGATTCGAAGAGGTCCTCGATCTGCCGTGGGGCGTCTTCTGCAAGGCGAAGCCGGACGTCGAGGAGGCAAAGTAAGTGGCGTATTAGCGCGATATGAAGACAGAGTAACGTTTCCAGATTGATTCTGAACGAAAGGCGAAGTTACGTTAACCGCGCCACGCAAGAAATGATCGAACTCGCCGCGAAGCATGCGATCCTCCAAAAGGCGAATCCGCGCGCCTCATTCCAGAGCTTTCCTTTCTATCGAGTTGAGGAGTCGGTCGATCGAGAGCACATCAAGTTGCTCACCAGACTACTGGGAAGACCTGTGGAGACAGTCAGATTCACTAAAGAAACCACACGCAGCGATATTTTAGGCTCGGCTTCCTCGGTTGGGCTCCTCGTGGCTGCATTGCAGAGGGCGAATTGCTGCAATCCGGTCATTTTCCTTGAAAACACCGAGAAAATCAATGACGAGAAGGTCAAGAGGATGATCGCGCTGCTGATCGACCACACAAGAAGACATTACTTCTTGGACGAGTTCATCGGGGTGCCCTTTGACTTCTCGAAGGTCATCTTCGTTCAAGTCAGCAATGTGTACACGGAGAACACAAGTGAAATTAGCGATGAATTGGCGAATTGCAAGATAACGACCGAGAAGAAGGTGAAAGCAATGCAAGAGAAGATTTTGCCGCCGATTTTGAAAGAATTTGGGATGGAAAACCAAAAACACCTGTTGGACAAAGACGCTCTCGCTTGCATTCTCGACGAACGCAATATAGATCGCGGATTTGGGAATTTTGTCGCCATATTGAGAGGCGAGTTGCTTTGCCGACAAACCAAGAAATCAAAGGATCCAAAGCGGAGTTGTCCTTCGATTTTAGAAATGTATGACAAATATGTCAAAGATGAGAGGTTTGCGTGGGATTGCCGCCCTTTGGAGCTCCGTATAATCGGCGAGATGCCGGTAGGCGGTGTACCGTTGCTTGGTGCATATGACGAAAAAGGTTTTATTGATCACATGCAGGCGTCCTTTTCGACTACATGCAGGCGTCCCAAGAAAAGTCAAATTATCAAATTAATTAATGAAACGAGCGATAAAAAAGAAATGGTACACATTGCGTACGAGTACCTCCGAGCGAATGCCCAAAGATACCGTATTCCTGAGGAGGTTTTTTCGGTGAGTTTGAGTTTTAATCAAGAGCTCTAATTTCGCTTTTTTCAGAAATTCTTCACCGTACGAGTATCCATTGGGTGACGGACCTTCTGCTGGCTGTGGAACGTTCCTTTCGCTAATTTCGCTTTTCACGAATCGACGCGTCAAGAGCGACGCGGCCACAACAGGAGAGATCACCCTTACTGGGCGCATTTGTCCAATCGGTGGAGTTTACGAGAAGACCTATGCGACCTACAAGGCTGGAATTCGAAAAATGGTCCTCCCTGAAGGAAACTGGGACTGTGTGAATGACGAGATCAGTGGAAGGTTGAAGGTGGGAAGTGTAGTTAAATGTAGTTGTTGTAAAATGGAAATTTCAGGAGGAAATGACGTTCGTTTACGTTGAGACCGTCGATGAACTCGTTGACGCGATGATGGAGAAGTGATGGCGTAGTTGGCTGGAAATTGATTTTGGAATTATTTTGATAAATTGTTCTCCTGTGTTGTCTCTACATCCCTAAAACTTGTACGTGCGCGACGTTGGTAATATCATCTTGCCTGCGGTAGTATGCAAGATGATGGGTGATTACGTCTGTTGTGGCTGAGTCGCTCCTGACGCGCCAATTCGTGAAAAACGAAAACAGCGAGTCGCCTCATCGAAGCCTGCGGAAGTCGGCGCGAATTCCGCTGATCCCTGATAGTAGTTGTTTAAATCCAGTTCAAACGAGTCTGACAAAGTCAGTGAACTTGATCGTTCCACGATCTTGGGATTCGGATTTTTCTTCTTCATCATCTTCAGCTTAACGTCAACGACGTCTTCCGGCTTCCTTTCTCCTTCAAGATCATTTTCCGAGGTCTTTCTTCCGTCTCACTGGTGAGCGGTCGGCTCTCCTCAAAGCTCCGATCCGAAAACGATCAGAGAAGGCACCCTCGAGCCGAGTCGAGTATGTTCCACCCCAGCGTTCCGAAGATTAAGCTTGGAACGCTCAACGTTCGCCCCCTACTGACTACATGCAGGCGACTACATATTATTTTTTTATGTTTCAACAACAAATCACTCCGTTTTTCAGGGAGCGAAAGCGCCCCATTTTTTTAGAGACAAGTCTTTTGGACGGCGCTATAGTGCCTTGGACGGCGGAGATCCCTATGGACGGTGGAAGCAACCTTCGGACGGTGGAGGTTCCGTTTGGACGGTAGTAAACTGCTTTCTAAATGCCGAACGATACCGTATTCCGGAGGAGGTTTTTGCGGTGAGTTTGAGTTTTAACCATGAACTATTAACTTCGCGTTGTCTTTAGAAATTCTTCACCGTGGAGTATCCTTTGGGTGATGGACGTTCTTATGGCTGTGGAACGTTCCTTTCGCTATTTTCGCTTTTCACGAATCGACGCGTTAGGAGCGACTCGGCCACAACAGGAGCGATCACCCTTTCTGGTCGCATTCGTCCAATCGGTGGAGTTTACGAGAAGACATATGCGGCCTACAAAGCTGGAATTCGAAAAATGGTCCTTCCTGCGTTGAACCAAGGATCAGTTCAGTGCGTGATCAGCGGACGATTGAAGGTGAGAATTGGCGCGTCTTTGTAGTTGTTGTTAAATTGAAATTTCAGGAGGAAATGAAGTTCGTTTACGTTGAGACCGTCGATGAACTCGTTGAAGCGATGATGGAGAAGTGATGGCGTCGTTTATTTCTTTTGGTTTTGAGATTAATTTTGGAATTTTTTTGTTTGATAAACTGTTTGTGAAGGTCTTTTCTCAGCTACCGTACCGGTCAGAGTGAGTAGAACGGGAAATGGATAGCAACGGCTTCCAATCCAGTAGAAAACTGCCATTGACCACCATGACGATGTAGCATCGGTCATCAGTCACGTTTCCTCCGCCGGTCATTGCTAGAGTTCCGTTGTGCTTGTCGTCGCCAGAATTTTACTTGAAATTAAGGAAAACCGTCAATTGCCTCCGGAAGATTACTGTGTTATCTCACTCAACAGCAAGGATCGACTGCGATTGATCAACTGCCCCAAAACTCTAATTGACATGGCGCGCGAGGTCATCTCGACCAAATGGCCTAGAGGCGTTCAGAACGTGAAAAACGACGGAGATTGCGTTGAATACAAGATGTTTGGCCATCCGTGGTTAGCGGGCAACAGATCCGATGCCGTAAATTCTCGAATTTTCATCACAGAGATCCTAGAAGAGAGCGTGAAGCGGGGTTGGGCGGTTCTGACCTCTCTGGACGTCTCTAGAAAGGCTAGTGATAAGGTAAAGATAAGGTTAAAGTTGAATCTTTGCCCTAGACTCGTTGTTTTAGGCCGTTTTCGTCATGCGAAGTTGCGCACCAATGCAAATTCCTCATTTCTGCATCACTCCCTCTTCCGATGACAAAATCAGAATCATCGGAGCCGATGCCGGCATGCGGAAAATGCTTCTAGAGCTCATCAGAAGCTGTTGGACTACGGGAATTCAACAAGAATCGGTAGAAACTCCTTTAGAAACTCTGTTCTCATCATCTCCTTTCAGAACGGCGGCGTCGATTACGAATTGAAGCTCAAAGGAACGCCCTGGCATTGTCTCGGATTCTCAAACTCGTTCGCCTTGGCTCGTATCATGATGGCGCGGATTCTAACAACGCTGGAATCGCACGGCTGGGCGGTGATTTGCTCGGCGGATGTTTCGGCCAAATTCATCAGCAACGGCAACAACGACGCGTATCCCTGCGACGTTCACTCGTGGTTCGTGGCGCAGACCTCGCGGATGGCGAACAACGGAGGACCTTTGACTTCATTTGCGGCGGCGAATGGCGATGCGCCGCCCTCCTACAAACAATTGTTAATGTGAACATAACGGAAGCCGAGTTTACGACAAACTGCGCTCTGGAAGGAACAAAACGTCGCATTCTGAAGGCGGAAAATGGCGCAAGATGATCGAAGATCATTTCCTATTACGCAACAAACTCAAAAGCTCAATCTAATTGCTCTCATCTGCTTTTTGTCAAAATTTCGAATAAAAATTACTTAGATCAAAATGTTTCTGGTCCACATTTGACTTGTGTGTTCAGGATCACGGCTTGCTTCGGCGGATTTTTCGGTCATCTGTCCGGCTCGACGGCTTCTCTGTTGTCGCATGTCGTTTCACGTTTCACACGAACTTGTTCTGGAAAATACGCTCAAGTCAACCGGTCAGCTTCAGACAAACAATCAGAATCCCAAATCATATTATTAGCATGCATCAAGAAATGAAAGCAATGCGAGCTAATAATAAGCCTCGCTTCGTACTTATTTAAGCATAAGATTCCGAAGCGATCTTGCAAACTGGCAAACGCGCAATAATGAAACCGACCCGTCAATACAACTCCACGAAGAAGATTTTACGGCGAATCGCGGGGCTCGCAATCGGAGACGACCAGAAGGACGATTTGATCGCCGAGTTCAACCGACGGCGAAAGACAGGCGGACGATTCGAAGAGATCCTCGATCTGCCGTGGGGCGTCTTCTGCGAGGCGAAGCCGGACGTCGAGGAGGCAAAGTAAGTGGCGAACTAAAGCGATATGAAAATTGAGTAACGTTTCCAGATTGATTCTGAACGAAAGGCGAAGTTACGTTAACCGCGCCACGCAAGGAACGATCGCACTCGCCGCGAAGCACGCGATTCTCCAAAAGGCGAATCCACGCGCCTCATTCCAGAACTTTCGTTTCTACCGAGTTGAGGAGTCGGTCGACCGAGAGCACATCGAGTTGCTTACCAGATTGCTGGGAAGACCTGTGGAAACAGTCAGATTCACTGAAAAGACCACACGCACCGATATTTTTGGCTCGCCTTCCTCGGTTGGGCTCCTCGTGGCCGCATTGAAGAGGGCGAATTGCTGCAATCCGGTGATTTTCCTTGAAAATACCGAGAAAATCAAGGACGAGAAGGTCAAGAGGATGATCGCGCTGCTGCTCGACTACACAAGAAGACATTTCTTCGTGGACGAGTTCATCGGAGTTCCCTTTGACTTCTCGAAAGTCATCTTCGTTCTAAACAGCGATGCGTACATGGAGTACACAAGTAATTGGTTTGAATTGGTGAATTGCACGATAACGACCGAGAAGAAGATCAATTTGATGCAAGAGAAGATTTTGCCGCTGATTTTGGCAGAATTTGGATTGGAAAACCAAAAACACTTTTTCAACGAAGACGATCTCGCTTGCATTCTGGACCACCGTGATATCCGTCGCGGATTTGGGAATTTTGTCGCCAGATTGAGAGCTTTGCTTGGCCGACAAACCAAGAAATCAAAGGATCCAAAGCGGAGTTTTCCTTCAATTTTAAAAATGTATGACACATTTGTCAAAAAACCAATTATTCGATTTCCGTGGGATCGCCGCCCTTTGGAGCTCCGTACAAACGGCAACATGCCCGTGGGAGGTGCACCGTTTCTTGGTGTCTATACAAGTACCGTTGAAAAAGGTGTTATTGCACACATTCAGGCGTCTTTTTCGAAGAAAAGTCGAATTATCCATGAAACTAGCGTAAAAAAAGAAATGGTACACATTGCGTACAAGTACCTGCGAGCGAACGCCCAAAGATACCGTATTCCTGAGGAGGTTTTTGCGGTGAGTTTGAGTTTTAATCAAGAGCTTTTAACCATGAATTTCGCGTTGTCTTTAGAAATTGTTCACCGTCGAGTATCCATTGGGTGACGGACGTTCTGCTGGCTGTGGAACGTTCCTTTCGCTATTTTCGCTTTTCACGAATCGACGCGTCAGGAGCGACTCGGCCACAACAGGAGCGATCACCCTGTCTGGTCGCATTCGTCCAATCGGTGGAGTTTACGAGAAGACATATTCGGCCTACAAATCTGGAATTCGAAAAATGGTCCTTCCTGCGTTGAACCAAGGATCAGTTCAGTGCGTGATCAGCGGACGATTGAAGGTGAGAATTGGCGCGTCTTTGTAGTTGTTGTTAAATTGAAATTTCAGGAGGAAATGAAGTTCGTTTACGTTGAGACCGTCGATGAACTCGTTGAAGCGATGATGGAGAAGTGATGGCGTCGTTTATTTCTTTTGGTTTTGAGATTAATTTTGAAATTTTTTTGTTTGATAAACTGTTTGTGAAGGTCTTTTCTCAGCTACCGTACCGGTCAGAGTGCGCAGAACGGGAAATGGATACCAACGGCTCCCAATCCAGTAGAAAACTGCCATTGACTACCATGACGATGTAGCATCGGTCAGAGTTCCGTTGTGGTTGTCGTCGCCAGAATTTTACTTGATAAGCAGTCATCGTCAGGCGAGCTTTGACTCTGTTCTACGCTAACCATACTGTACCTGCCTCGGGCTTATGCTTAGGAAGACTACCGAGCCGATTACATTTGCGCCTGTGAGTGCGAGTCGATCGAACATTCCACGATGAGAGGTTTTTCATTTTGCGGTTGTCGTAGAAGGTTCAAAACTCTGCTAAAGTGCTAATACAATTTCAGTATGGATAGCCGTCGTCTCGGACGGAGGGCTAACTTCCCTGTTCCCTAATAAATGCGCTTCTCTCCTTTCTCCCGCTACAACATAAGCAACATTACTCAAAACTCAAAATTTCCATAGACATAGCAGAACATGCAAAATAAGATTAACCCAGCTTTAAGCTGCCTACCTTAGCGTTTTCTCCTTGTGTTTAACTCGGAACTTGACGATTTGCGTAACCGAGAATCAGAACGGGATGCCATAAACAGAGCTGGCGCCGTCAATTCTCGCATTTTCCTCACCGCAATCCTGCAGGAGAGCGTGAAGCGCGGTTGGGCGTATGAGAACACCTTTCATTCAAACTGCGTAGAGTGCGTTAGGCCAAAATCAGAATTGTTAATTACAATCATCATCCGGATTTTTGTAAATTTTGTATTATTTTATTTTGGGGTTTAGGTCCTTTTTGACGTTCAAAAACTTGTCGCAAAAAGGATCGAACACAGGTGCAGTATTGGAACCGCTCGAGACGGTCAAAGGCTAAAAAAGGCTCGAGAACGTAGTTATCGGATAGTTAGAAAATAAACCTAGGTTCCCTTGCTCAACGGGTCGAAGAGAAATTTACAAAAGTAATTTATCTTGCAGCAATAAAACAAACAATATGATGTAAACTCAAAGTGCCTCCAAAGTACAAAGATACCGTGAACTGTCGCATTTTTCAACGCACAAGAGCTGGCTCCCCCGAAGCTTCTCTGTGAAACAATATCGACCGTAAAAGTCCTTTTCGCAAAATCCTTCTTTTAGTTTCCGCTTCAGCACCGCTTTTGTCGATCCGTCGAAAAACGCCGAAATGCGGAAATGGCCTTCTTTGTATTCCTCTGGGTTCTTCAGGAAGCTGTTGACGATTCCCTCCATCACTTCAGCGCGGAGACGATAAGCTCCGTAGTAGTAGCTGTTGGTGTAGAAGCGTTTGATTCTGCCGTTTTTCAAGTTCTTCATGAAGAATTTTCTGTTTAGATCAACGCTGTATAGGCAGATTTCAGTTGGATTTCTGCGTGAGAACTGATTCCCCAAAAGTTGGTTGTAGACTGAATTTCCCTCCCGAATCTGGATGCTAGTAAACTGAATCCTTGAGAGGCATTTCAGCAAGGTTGAGCCTATCGGGGTGTTGAAGATCTCAGCGGTGGTTTCTGTCAAGTCAAGCTGCGGTTCACTGGACAAGCAGACGATTAGCTTCATCAGTCTCTCAACGTCATCACCGCCGAGATTCGTGAGATTGTCGTCATCGATGTCCCACATTTCGATTGCTTCAATTGTGACGTGTTCCAAATTGACGCTTTTCCGCATCTGCTCCAAGGTCAGGCAGCTGCCGGTGTCTGTAGGATAGCAAAATCCGTACTTCCATTGACCGCCCTCACAGTGAAGTTGAAGGGAGATTCGGGTCATCTCTCTCCTCCACTCGCAAACAGGAACGCGCCGGGCGACACACCGAGAGTTGCGATGATGGCCATCGCGCAGCACTTCCACAGCGCGGCCACTCGCTCGCGGAAGACAAAAGGCGTTGCGTCCATTGTCGGTCGGTTCTAGGCGAAGTGATGACGACCTCGTATAAATAGAGAAAAATGCGATGCGATCACGCATTGTTCACCGTTCAATTCATCCGCTGCTGCATTTCCGTTAACTCACTAAGGTTTGCTGGTTAGGCATACTTTGATCAGTGACAGTTGTGGTAATTTTAGAGACAATAGAAGACGTTACAACCATTCCATACGTTACGAATAAGCGTTACGACCAGGTGCCCATATGTCCTGCTTTGTCTTTTTAAGGTCTTCTATTAATGCATCGCCCTTATCACCAATTATAATACTAGCCGTAATAATAGCAATTTACTCCACGAACTGCGTTTATGAACTTGCCCGAAAAGGAAGGCAACGATTTAATTTGTGTTCAAAAGGAGTCTGAGGAGATTATTAAATGTGAATACAACGCGTACCGTCTTTGAGCTTTTGACAGTAATCACGAAATGCCACAAACACGAAAATTCCAGAAATTCAACGTTCACATCAACGCTTCCTTGTAGGAAGGCGGCGCGTCCCAGAAGACGGCCCTGCTGTGCTCAAACTCTGCGCAACAAACCACGAATGAACGTCACAGGGATAAGCAGCGGTGTTCTTCTCGTCATTGACATATTTGGCCGAAACGTCCGCCGAGCAAATCACCGCCCAGCCGTGCGCTTCCAACGCCGTGAGGAGGCGCGCCATCAAAATACGAGCCAATGCGGGCGCGTTTGAGTAGGCGTAGCCCGCCCACGGTGTTCCGCTGAGCTTTAGTTCACACAGATGGGCATCTTCCTGCAAAGAGAGGTCAAGTTGGGAGGTTGAGGGGTGATTACTACCGATTCTTGTTGAACTCCCGCAGTCCAACACGTTCTAATCAGGTCCAAAAGCGTCTTCCTCATTGCGGGATCGGCTCCGATGATTCGAATTCCGTCTTCGCAAACGGGCGCGATGCAGAAATGAGGAATTTGCATTGGGGCGCAACTGCTCATGATGAAAACTGCCTGAAAAGACGATCTTGAGCGAGAGATGCGCATTGGCTCAGCTTTACTTTATCATCAGATTTCCTGGAAACATCCAGAGAGGTCAGCACCGCCCAACCGCACTTCACACTCTCTTCCAGGATCGTTGTGATAAAAATCCGAGACGTAACGGCCTCAGCTCTGTTCATTGCTTCCCATGGATAGCCGCCCATCTCGTATTCGGCACAATTTCCGTCGATTATCGCGGTCTTTAGTCCTTCCGGCCATCTGGCCATGACGATCTCCAATGCCATATCAATGAGAGCCGAGGAGCAGTTGATCAGTCGCAGGCGATTATTGCCGTTCAATGAAATGATGCAGTAGTCCTCGGGAGGCAGTTCTCTGCTTTCCTAAAGCGAATTTCAATGCTCAATAGAGCGTTTGAGGCTCACATTGATAAAGAAGATGCAGTCGGCGGTTCCTTTGAGATTTACAGTACCAAAGTAGGTGAAGCCGTGTTGGCGGAAGCTCTTGAAGATCTTCAGCAAAAGCATTTGAGCGTCGTTTGACTGAAAATTGATTTCACAAATTATCGGATTAAATTCAAATGACGCATGACGCAAAAGGGCGCGAAACGCGCCATGTGTGTGGTCTTCTTTGTACGTCTGCCTGGTCTTATTTTCAACAGTTACGGAAACCAATAATACTTGTTCCACGAAGAGTAAAATCGAAATTTTTCATATAATTATTGTAGATTAGGCTCTTCTGCATCTTATACACTGCAGATTTGGCTCTTTTTTCTTATTTTGCAGCCATTTCCACACCAATCTGTGAAATTTGAACAAAGTAGTAGTGATTTCAAATTTCACTACAAGGAATTTTACGGATTTCCGTGGAAATGGGTGCAAAAAAATGCAGCAAAGCCCAATCTACACTTGTTGTGGACTCATTTTTGATGTTACTCTTCGTGGAACAAGTATTTCATCGCCATCGGCGTTATTCGAATTTAATCCGACAATAGTCTAGAGGTAAAATGCAGACCTGTTCACAGCTGACGTTGTTCCACGTATTCCCACGCATCTTGATTTTCTTGCAATTCTGGTGTTCGCTCTGACTCTGCATCAGTTCACCAACGCACTCCAGGAGGACGCGGTACAGCTTGTCAGGAGCGTTGATCAACTGGAACCTGTCGGCGCCGCTCAGACTCAAACAGCAAATGGAAAATTTCCTGAAAAAAAGCGATTAGATCGACCGAAATCAAGACGATTACAAACTCGGTGAGTGGAGGACATTTCCTGAAGAAGAGCGTCGAGAAATCGTATCTCTGACTGAGGTCACTGTTCAGCCACAGTTTCCAGCCATTACGGTAGAGCTCCATCATCAGCTGAGTGAAGAAATTTTTTGTTTTGACGGTCAGTTTGGTGTCGCTGAATTTTGAGAACGGATTTCCTGACAGTTTGAAGCTCGTTCCACCATCGTTTCCAATTGTTTCCGCTTGAAGTTTGCCTGTAATCTTCATTTTATTTGTGATCAATGCTACAATCATTAAGAGTCAGATTGAAGGCAACTGTGGTTGTTCCAGACAATTTGAAAGAGACAAAAACCGGTTGATACTCTGCCGTACAAAGCTTCGTAGGGCACTTCAGGCTTCGCTCTAATCTCAGATTGCATGCTTGATCTAGAACTTTAGCTTAATACCAGGCCTTGCCGAACACAATAGGCCTAATTCTGTGACAGTTTGATGGTAGTTTTAAGAAGCAAAAAAGTGAAATTTTTGCCGATCAAAGATGACTTTATTGATCGAGAAATTGTCTGCTTTATTTATGAGTTTAACTTGCAAACATTTAACTGAACAGCTACAGTATTGGCTAATACTTGGTTAATACGTCCTCCGTCAATTGATTGACAGAGCGCGCGCTGACCGGACAAGATCTTGGCGTGAAACACTCTTAAAACAACTCACCATAGTGCTTGTGCAGCGTCTCACGGACGATTCCAATCGCTGCAGCGTTGCCATCGATGATTTTGATTCGGTCAGTCGTGCGGATAGTCAGCGAGAAGACGGGATAATCCGTTGGCGTCGGAGGGTAATGCGAAACATTCGCGCCCATATTAAAAGACTGAAATGTGATCGATTGATTCACACAATCAGAAAATGTCCTCGGTGCGCGCTCTTTTTACACGTCGCCATCTGTGCAAACAATGATGTCATCGAAAAATGCAACGGGCGTGACGTGGCGCGGCAGCCGTAGATGATTACAGACTCGGAATTTCGTAGATAAGAATTCTGTTTTGCCAAAGTCAGGAAAAGCAATTCTAGATAAAACACAAAAAAAACGAAGAAATTATGGTTTATCGCTTTGCACCGTTTACTGAATGTTTAATAGATCTGAGGGTTCGTGTCAGGGAAACTTGAATTACAGTATTGACGCGCTATTCTCACTAGTCAAAAAATGTATCTTTGGATAAAACACAAAAAATTATGGTTTATTGCTTTGCCTTTGTTTAATGGAAATTTAATGAATTTGAGGGTTTGTTTTTGAGGATTTGTTGATAGTCAGGGAAATTTAAAAAACGGTATGAAGTTTCATGGACAACAAAATGTGAATTTTAGGTTAAACAGCGAAGTAACCAAACAAAACGTCTCCCAAGTGACATGAATTATGATTCAGACTGATATGAGGCGACAGCGATGACTCCTGTGAGCAACCATAAATGGAAACATGGGCTGCTGTGATACAGGAATCCAGGAAAAAATGTAAAGTGCGCAATGACAAGTGCGGTTTTGCTTTTTTCATATTTCAGAAAGGTTCAGACAGACCAAAGGATCCAAATCAGACAAAATCCTTTGAATCAACTGTTTTAGCTGTTAAATTCGAGTTTTGCACTGTTGGAATTGAATCTTTATAGACGACAGACTGACTAACAAACATTGAAAAGACGACAACGGAGCTCTTTGAAGTGATCCTTGATGGCGGCGGCCGGGTCGGGGATCTTCGAATCGCAGTCGGACTCGATTCCGCACGCGCTCCGCCAGTCGCCGATCGCCTTCGGCTGCACGAGGGCGACAAACTCGTCCACGTCGACCCAGACGCCGCCGTCTTTCGCCAACTTTTGGAGTTGCGGAGAGTAGCGCGCCTGGTAGATGAGGTGCGCGTCGATCGGATTCGGGTCGTGGGCGAGGAGCCGCAATTGGAGGACGTTTTGGGGCGCGCGACGCACCTCGATGAGGAAGCCGGCGGAGGTGGTAATCTCGTGGCGCTCGATGTGGAGCGCCTTCATCACCGAGAGCGTCACTTCCGTGTGCTGAAGAGAATTTGAGGTAAATGAAGGGATTACGGTAGCTTACGGAGGCGTAGCCGATGATCTTCAGCTTCGTCTTTCCGTCCTTCAGCTGTTGGAGAGTGGTGATGACGTGTTGGAGCCAGACGCCGGCCATCATGTCGCGGCAGGGCGCGTACTCGGCGCACTCGATCTGATGATTCTCGGCGAAGGAGAGGATCTCCGCCTTGAGCGACTCGGCGCTGTAGCCGGGGAGCGAGGGCTCCGCCAACCAGACGGGGTACGGTGCCTGGTAGAGGTCCATGTTGAGGATGTTGTCGGCGAGGTCGGCGGCGGCGCTGATCGACGCGTTCCACCCGGTGTGCGCGGCCATGTAATCCAAGAGCGGCCGCTTCGCCGCCGTCAGCGCCGCCAGGTGCGGCAGAGTGTCCTGGGAGATCGGCCGCCACGCGTCGTCGCTGTGCGGACACGGCGCCACCGCGTACATCCGCAGCATCGGGTCGTCGATGGTATACGGTACCGGCGTCCAGTCGAGCTGCTCGTTGAACACCGCGTACGTCTTCGGTGGGTAGAGACCGGCGAGAGCGGCCTGAAACGGGGCGTTGGGCTCTAGCCAAGAACGAAGAGAAGGAGCATCTCGATGTTTGTTCCGCCGTCTGCCGCGGGGCTTTTATGGCGCCGGAGAGCGGCGAGAAAACCATTTTTTGATCTCGTGGCAGTCGGTTGCACTTCAGGAAAGTCGCTTATCGGCCGGTTTTTTGGTCTGATCGACGTGGAGTCGTAGTTTGGGTCTATTCACGTGTGGCGAGTGCTCGCATAATGCGATAAGTGCTTCCGACAAACGACAAACAGATTGCCGATCACTATGTATGTGGCTTGCTTCATCACACAGCGTCAAAAACGTCAAACGCGAACAAAGAAGTGATCTATTTGTGGAAATTTCTTTGTAAATTTGTGCTTGCTGGAAATTGGAGCTTCGTGTTTCTGTTTCTAATGACCAAGATTGAAATTAATCACAGAAAAATTCAAGATTTCGTCTTTTACATTTACAGCGTCGCCATTCGCAAGGGTACGTGTCGTTGCGCCGAAACGTTCACCGAGCAAATCAACGATCAGCCATGAGAATCCAATGCCGTCAGAATCCTGGTCATCATGCCAGTGCAAACCAGCGGCCAGGAAAGGTGCATGCTCGCTATCTGACGTAGGCTAATCTGTCTGATAGCACCTTGGGTTAAAGGAAAATGTCGAAAAACTGGTCTTGCAACGATATTCTTTACGGTTTTCAACCGCAGTGCATTTCTGAGCTCCCACCACGATTGACTTTTTTGCAACACCCGTTGCTCGCGTCAATCTTCGCACTTTTCCTCATGTAGACCGCGGAAACGAGCGGAAAATCAGTTTTCACGTCCCGAACATGAACTCCGTGCCGATCGACTTCTGCGAACGCGTCTGGGCGATTTGCAAATGCTGTGAACGACTGCACGCATCATGCAGCTGCCTCAAACCTGTGTACAGATGCAAATGCCCCAAACCTTCGTTCGTCGCCCGTCAATGGAACCAATCGAAAGAGATCAAGCAGCTTCACTTGGAGTTCTTAATTTGCTCGGTGGCAGGAAAATGGAAGTACGGATTTCGCAACATTATTGACGTTACTATATCGCTGGACGAACTGATGAAGTTTCCAAATTTGATGAACATGAGGGTTTTGTGGATAAGCGTTATGGAAGCCAAGCTGAATAGAGTTTTGGTGAACCACGATGTTGTGGACGTGGAGAAGCTGCTGAACTTTGTCTCTTGTTTCTCCAACGAACCGGCGCTAAGCGTTCAAAAACCCCAGCTTCTGGACTCCTACGAAGGGCGCGCGGTCTTCAATTGGTTGCAAGAGAGGAGATTTTCGGGACTTGTTATAAACCCACTGACGCCCGCCTACTACAGAATGTTGGAAAATCAGAAAATGTCGACTAAGATCACTGTTTGGGAGTCTGCAGAAAGTGCGCTATTTCTGGAGCGTCGCCTGATGTCAGGAGAGCTGAGACGTGCTAGCCTACTTGGTGACTACAAGTTTCCTTCTGCCGTACTTAAGCAAATCGTTCAGAACGTTCTGGAAAACCCCGAAGAATACAGCAAGAACAAGATTGACATTTTCGCTCATTTTGACGACTCGACAAGAGATTGGATGGATGAGATGACAGAGAAGAAGCTCTGCAGTGCTGAACAAGAGGGATTGGTCAACTGGACAACAACACAAATACCGTATAAGTTCGATGAGCACAAGAAGATTAGAGTCAAAAACTCGTTGTCAAAAAAGACAATTGGTGGGGTATTACCTCTGAATAGATCTTTTAAGATGGCGTCTTTTGCGTGCTTTGTGTGATGTTCACGTGTTAATTTTATAAAGATAAAAATAAACGTTGGAGCGCGCGCACTCCGCGCCCCTGTTTTTACTGTGCATTTTAAATTGACCTGTAATTGTAATTTAACCATTGGATTAATCATTAATCGTAATCTGAGCCCGGTTAAGATCTGCTGGACACGCTCAGGAGTGGACGGAACTACGACATCTTTGTTGTTCTAAGGCTTCTAGGAAATTCTTGCAAACGAAATGCGCAAGAACAAAATTGCACAACGACGTATGGAGCGCAGGACAACTAAATGAACATGAACATAAAAGGAGCCGAGGTGATATCGCCAAGAGCCGTCTCGTATTTCTGAGCTCCCACCACGATTTCCCTGTCCTTTATTGTTGTAAGAAGCTCTACAGAGTTGAAGTGCGTCTTCCGTCAATCGACAAACAGATTGCCGATCACTATGTACGTCAAACAGCGTCCAACGCAAACAAATCTATTTGTGGAAATTCCTTTGTAAATTTGTGTTCTGCTCTTGTTTGCTTGTTGGAAATTGGCTAACCAACCTTTGTAGAGTAACGTTTAGACGCGTTTAACCTGCCGAGGAAGTTTTGGGGCATACTTTTGAGGTTTTGTGGATAGGCGTTAGTAAAGACGAGGATCAAATGTTGATGAACCACGATGTTGTGGACGTGGAGAAGCTGCTGAACTTTGTCTCTTGTCTCTCCAACGAACCGGTGCTAATCCTTCGAAAACCACAGTTGCTAGACTCCGACGAAGGTCGCAGTCTTCAAATGGCTGGCAAAGAGGAGATTTTTTGCAATTAATATAGACCAACTGACGCCCGATTACTACAAATTGTTGAAAAATCAGAAAAAGTCGACTAGGATTACTATTTCGGAGTTTGGAGAAAGTGCGCCATTTCTGGAGCGTCGTCTGATGTCAGGCGAGCTGAGACGTGCTTTCCTCCCTGAAGGCTACAAGTTTCCTTCTGCCGTACTCGAACAAATCGTCCACTTTCTGGAAGACCCTGACGACTACAGCAAAAATACGATGGCAATTTTCGCTCATTTTGACGACTCGACAAGAGAGATGCTGGATGAGATAGCAGAGAAGAAGCTCTGCAATACTGAAAAAGAAGAACAGATCAGTTGGACAGGGGCACAAATACAGTATACGTTCGATAAGCAGAAGCCGATCATTCGAGTCCAAAACTCTACTAACAATCATTGGTGTATTACCTGTAAATAGTTCAGCTGAAATGGCGTCTTTTGTGTGTTGGTAAAATGATGTTCACGTGTTGCTATGTCCTCAGCGTTCTGTCAGCGTTTGCTTGATAAACAGGAGAGAAAAGAAGATAAAATAGTTTAGTTTTCGTGGAAGTCTGTTGGAAATTGGCCGCCAAACCGTTAATTAAGATTGAGTAGATTCGTATCTGCTTGCAAGCGCCGCCGAGCAACATGGCGGCGCAAGAGAGACGTTCTTATGTAATTTTATTTAAGTACATATAGCACTATAGCAATGTTGTCGGGTAATGCTTTACGCAATTGGCACGCCTCTGATCAACGCAGATTTCAACGCCGATTCAGAATCTTTTCAGTTTGCAGTCCATGCCGTTTGACTTCTGCGAATTCGTCAGAAAAGAGGCCACTAGCTGTGACCGCTGACGTGCTTTTGCACAATCAAACGCACTTTTCTCAATTCTAGACAATTTTTTGTCGTCGTCGCTATGCTCTGCTCTTCGCCCTGTGCACTATGGCAATGTTGTCGGTAGCGTTTTGATGTCACTATAAAGCAACGTTCCGAACGTAACGTTACAGTGACTCTGAGCACCTTTTCAAAGATCTGATGGTTAGCGGTTTCTATGACTGTTATAGAGTAAATTACTACTATTACACCGCAGGCCCTGCTCCGTAGGGCCTGCGGTCTAGGCTACCCATGGTTTCGACACGATCTTTGCAAAGGGAAACCTTTGCGCGCACCGTAACTCCGCCTTGCATGCGCGTTACCAGGCGAACAACTCACAGAATAGGCCTAATAATATCCCCTTCTCATCAAACACGTTCGATTCGATGTCGACTTCCCTTTGAAAATGTCTCCAATTTTTTGATTTTCCCAAAATTCAGAAAGCAATGCTAGCCGATCACTATAGCATTTGTTTTCTCCCCATATAACGCAAAGATATCAAGTTCAAACCAACGCATGATGGATCTCGGAACGCGAATTGGAAACTACTTCACCCAGGAGGCGTTGAAGATTCGAATGCGAAAGTGTCTTGACAAAGATGTCCTCTTGAGTTTGCTCGAGAGCAGCTTTGACTTGCTGGGTTCCTGCGCAGAATACGCCGCGCACTTGATGTCTATTTCTAATGATTTCGCCCATCTTCCCAACGAGATCATCAACGACATCATCGTAGGCGCTGTCGAAGACGAGAATCTAGCCTACATCAAACACTATCTTGAATCTCTCTCGCGAATCCAAGGTCCATGGAGTCAATTCGCTCACAAAATGCTCACTCACGGCTCTGTGCTCGTTTACGTCGATCACAAATTTTGCAAAGCTCTCGATTACGACAAAGTAATTGGCTGTGCGGAAGCTCAAAATCACAGAATTTCCTACGCTTCTATCGACAAAAATGCCGACTTTGAGCAGTTGCATACTGTAGCTCCAAATTTCTACAATAGAATTGAATTCCAGAACGTTCCAGACATTCCCAGCAACCTGTTGTTGCGTCTCGGAAATCGATTCTCAAGCGTCACATGGAATCAAAAGACAGTTCAGATTGATCAAGACGGGAATCGAGTTAGAGACAACATGAAGCCGCAAGTTGTTGACTTTCTGAAGCGTCAATTGCGGTCAAAGCACTTGCAAAAACTGGTTGTCGCGGCTGATGGCTTCAAACAAGGCGAATTGGACAATCTTCTCGTAGATTTTGTGAAAAGACCCTCTTTTCAGTTTCTTCATCTAACGAGAGGAGCGTTTGAAGAGGAGTATCTGCTGCCGTTCAACGCGATAACAAACGCGTACGAGAACTGGAATTCAAAACGTACTTTGAAGTTGACCAACAGGATATTTGCGGTTCAATTTCCAAAGAAACGTTTGCAAAACTTGAGGGCTACTTTCAGACAAAAAGTGTCGTTGAAAGAGAGAAGCAAAGGCTCAAAGCGACTAGAAGTCACGCTTCGTTAAAGTCGACAAAAATGAAACTTTACGCATCCGTGGATCAGAGAAGAGCGCCATATTTACATGTGATGTTTTATGGAATGAACGTGAGAGATTCCAATCCTGACGATTAGTAAGGCAGCGCTTTTGCAACGTTTGGATGTTGGGTACAAATGATATTGTAGTTGATAAATAAAAATTTGTCCCTTCGCTAATGTTTAATTTTCCATCGCATAAACGCTATATCCGGGGGAGGGCGGAATTTTTGGTGAAGCCTATGGAGAGAACTTGGAACTTTTGCCATAAGTCGGGTCTCGACACAAAGTTGGAAAATGAAAAGGATTCGTTTTCTAAATGCGTCTTTTCTCTACAACATATCCAAAAAACAAATCAAACAAATCAATTTGTGAGCAAAAATAGCAAAAAGTGAAGCCGGCTATTGTCCAAAATTCATCATTTTCCAACAAATTCGGCATTTTCGCTTCGAGACCTCACACAACTGACCTGATTCTTATGAATTCCGATGGACCGGCTCAAGGTCAATCTAATGAGCCCTCGTACTCTCGAATCGGCTCAGTGGACGAACACTTGTACTAAGAAATTGATTAAATTCTCAACTTGCCACCCTCCTTTTTCATAAACTTTACAACGACATTTCTCGCGTCTCAACGCGAAAACCAGAAAAAAATACGGATAGCTTAATTAAGTTGGCTCATTGGCTATCTCCACTCAAAAAAATGGCTCAAAAAACAAAATTCCTGAGCCGAAATAAGCCGAAAACTCAAAACGGCGTTTTTTTTTACTCATTTTCGACATAAGACCTAAATAATTTTATACATTCAAACGGATCTCAGATCAAACGCGCATTTCCAGAGGGAAAAGCATAAAAGGAGCCGCAATCGTTGATTGTCTCGTCAATTCGAGTTGATTCGAGTTGGGAGTTGATTAAGTGGTAAAAGTTGGTCAATTTGAAATGTACATTTTTTGGTTATGTTCGAGAGTTAGGCTAAACAGTGGATATGGGCAGAACGGGCATAAAAAGATAGCTCGAACTATTCCAAAAACTTGGGAAAAGGACCAAAATTTTGGGTCTTATCGTGTGAGTGAAATAAGTGAAAATACGCCGTTTTGGACACTTGCTTCAAAAATAATTTGGTGAGAACGTTGGAAATAGGTCAACTTAGAGATTGCCTACACGGATTTTCGATTTTCGGCTTGAGACCCGAGAAATGTTGCTGTCAAGATGATGAAATGTTGGGGTGGCAAATTTTTGGTCAGAAGTCGGACACGTGCTTCAAAAAAGCTATATTTTCAAAAGCTATTTGGGCTGTAATTTCGTAATTTAGCATCCTGGCTCTAAGGGAAAATGTCGGAAGGTTAGTCTGGCAACTCTATTCTTCATGATTTGCAGCCGCATTGCATTTCTGAGCTCCCACCACGAACACCCTGTACTTTATTGTTGTTTCGTCGCTGGAAAAACGTGGTAACACAAGTTGCTCGCGTCAATTTTCGCACTTTTCCTCATTTAGACCGCGGAAACGAGCGGAAAATCAGTTTTCACGACCCGAACATGAACTCCGTGCCGATCGACTTCTGCGAACGCGTCTGGGCGACTTGCAAATGCTGTGAAAGACCACACGCATGCAGATGCCTGAAACCTTCGTTCGACGCTCGTCAATGGAACGAAACTGAAGAGAAGAAGCAGCTTCACTTGCAGTTCTTCATCGGCTCGGTGGCCGGAAAATGGAAGTACGGATTTCGCAACAAGATTGACGTTCTGTCGCTGGACGAACTGATGAAGTTTCCAAATTTGGTGAACATGAGGATCTCGTGGATATGCGTTACGGAAGCCGAGCTGAATAGAGTTTTGTTGAACCACGATGTTGTGGACGTGGAGAAGCTGCTGAACTTTGTCTCCTGCCTCTCCAACGAACCGGTGCTAATCCTTCAAAAACTCCAACTTTCAGACTCCTACGAAGATCGCGCATTCTTCAAATGGCTGGAAGAGAGGAGGTTTTCTGCAATTGATATCGACCAATTGACGCCCGATTACCACAAAATGTTGGAAAACCAGAAAAAGTCGACTGAAATCACTATTTGTGGGATTGAAGCAAGTGCGCCGTTTCTGGAGCGTCGATTGAGGTCAGGGGAGCTGAGACGTGCTAGCCTATATGGAAGCTACAAGTTTCCATCTACCGTACTTAAGCGAATCGTTCAGAACGTTCTGGAAAACCCCGAAGACTACAGTAAGAATACGATGGCAATTTTCGCTCATTTTGACGACTCGACAAGAGAGATGATGGATGCGATGAAAGAAAAGAAGCTCTGCAGTTCTGATCAAGACGATTGGGTCAACTGGACGACGGCAGAAATACCGTATAAGTTCGATAAGCAGAAGCCGATGATTAGAGTCCAAAACACTTTTAACAATCGGTGGTATCTTACCTGTAAATAGGCTGCGGAAATGGCGTCTTTTGTGTGCTGTTAAAGATGTTCACGTGTTAATAATAACGTTGATTTACCTGAGCGGGATTTCCCCATCCAGCAGCATAAGCGTCAAGTGCTAAATTATGAGCGTTTCGGTGACTGTCTGAGATGTTAAAAGCCGGTACAGCCACCGTTCAAACAATACGATTTGGCGACCTTGCGGCATGAAATGGAATCAATTCGGGCGCTTTGGAACAGATGAAGCTCTGATACCACATGCGGTTGTGTACCACAATGTTCGCAGCCAGAAGAGTGGCAGAAAGCTTTCTGTTAAACATACAAGTTATGTAAGCAATAACAATTGCTCACCATTTCTTTCTGATTCTTGTAGAAATGCCAACTGCCTTGTTTTGAGCGGTTCTGAGATGAGAATGGTCGTACACCGACCGACGAACGTTTGCTTGATGAAAATGAAGAGAAAAAAGAATAGTTTAGTTTTCTTGGAACTCGTTGTCTCTTGGAATTTGGGCCCCAAACCGTTAATTAAAATTTAGTAGATTTGTATCTGCTTGCTAGCGCCCGAGCATATTACAAATTACATATTACCAACCTATTACAAAGCGCCGAGCAAGTATGGCGGTGTTCCAAATGGGCAAAGGAGAAGCTCAATTGCAATCATACGCAAAACAATGCAAAATGATCGATTAAAGCATAAGATTAAAGTGAATGGTTCAGTGACTCTAGGCACCTTTTTTACTTGATTTCTTTAACCTTAAGTAATTTATTTATGTGCATGAAACTATGGCGGTAGCGTTGTTGTTGTCGGTAGAGTTTTGTGCAATTGACAAGCTCAACGCCTATGGTCAACGCAGATTTTAACAGATTCAACTAAATTTCTGAATAAATGAATTGTATCGCCGCTTACTTCTCCGAGAACGTCTGCAATCTGCTCGCCGGAAGCGCCGTTTTCACTCTGCAAAACTCGCTTTCATCGAGAACGTGGAACAACGCTGCAGCTCGAATGCTCTTCGTCAATATGCTTTAATGTTCAGCGCGTCGGCGACCGTACAGTTGATGAGATCAAAGACGATCCGTACAGAAGAGTAACATCCCTACAGTTCTATGTTTTTCAAGAATTTCCTGAATTTGACGAATACCTTGCAGAAATCCTCCCGTTTGTAGCGTTCGACGATTCTTCCGAACTGAGTTTCTGCCAACCGGGGCGCAAAAAATCAATGAAAAAATTGATGAATCTGTTCGTTTCGGAACGCTTTATGAAAAACTGCATATTCACCAGGATTGACTCTTTGGAACGAGTTTGCGACGCTTCTGAGACGTTCCTTAGGCGATGCATCGTGAAACGCGTTCTGAAGAGCGTGAGTCTATGCAAGGGATGGAAGAAATCGGACGTAAAATGGATCCAAGAGCTCTTCTCACAAGATCAGCTGACAGATTTGTGCATCCGACAGTCGGGCACTCTATTTTGGAGACTACGCGATCAACATGCTTCTCGCGGCTATCCCAGTCGTCAGTACATCGAATGCCGTTCGACGTTACCGGTTTCGTTTTGGATTTGGCACTGGAGGAATTCAAGACACAAAGGATCACATGGCTGAACTACTAGCAAAAGTTGAATTTGAGCGCGCGTGCAGTAAATCAAAATTCCACATGTCAGTTTTACCGAAGAAAAGCGACGCTTGACATCGATACCTACAGTTCAGACCTCACTCTAAGCGTTATTTACAGCCTTGAACGCTGGTTTGGTGGTTATCTTTTGCTTTTAGTGAACTAATGCAATTATAAAACAATGCTTATGTTGCGCTAGATTGAGGTGCGGCTGAGCTGCACCGCGCACACGCCCCTCATTCACAGACCAGTTGACGCATGACCTCTCTTCCTAACCACTCGCTTGCCTCTCTGTGTGTGTGTCTGCCTGTGATCCCCGAATAAAGAATAGAAGAGAAATTGTGGGCTCTTGTGGTGCTGCAAGTTGATCACTTCCGGCCGGAGAAGCCTGACTGGGACTCACCGCTACACTCTGGGCTCCGGGCCTTGGTCGCCCCCGGATCTCTGGCGTAACACATACAATAAAAATAGATTGATATGCTAAGCAGATTCAGCCACTGCAATGGGGAAATTGA
>MQUG01001223.1:0-46000 GCA_007213375.1 Steinernema feltiae | reverse complement strand
GGGCCAGAACCATTTCGATGAGTTTCGATGAGAGAAACCAAAAAATGGATTATTTTTTAAAGAGACGACTATATGCACTCCGTAGATGCTTGATTAATATTAAATGAATATTAAATTAGCGTATCTGTAGAACTTTCCCACTGTCTTCTTCGTGGAGAGCTTTCCCCTCCAATAAGACAAGAAAATACTCTCTCTGCGCGTAAGTTAAATATTTGGCACGTGTGGGGTGAAAAAAAAACCTAGAAAAAAAACCTAAAAAAAAAAAAAAAATCCGTGCGTTTGAAGTTTGAAAAAGAAGAAAAAAAATATTTGTTAAAAACCTATCCGAAACAATTCGCACAAATTGTCAACTGTAACTAAGCCTATGAACAATATGAAACCGTAGCCTTATTTTAATGATTACATATAAGAACAGTTGTGGTCTCTCGTCGTCAGGCGGCGGCGTAATCGGCTTTGCACAAGCGGCTTCGGCGTTCGGAGATTTCTGAAATTTGAATAACGCGACAGAAATCGATATCGAGCGCCGCAGCTCAAAGTTTCCCGCGCAAATGGTCTGTTCGCAATTGCATTGCCAGCCACCGCTCGCACGTCTGTGTTCCGTCGCCATCTGTCGCATTGTAATGCATGCCGCGGCTTGCTGCCAAACACCGAAAACGGAGATTCAACAGAGGACCAAAAATATAGATTTTAAAGAAAATTATGCTATCATAGTTGAATAAAAAAACGCACCTGATTGAAATTAGGTTGAAAACTAATGCTTTCAAAAAATTGATTTCCAATTATTTAAGTGCTGATTAATACACCTTTACAAGTGAAAAAAATAATTAAAAAACAAGAAAACAAAAACCAGCGATTTGTTTTAACTTAATTGCAAATTCCATTAAGTTTGTTTAAGAATCTAATTTCCAGGATTTTGAAAATATGTTTTAAAAATTTAGTTTCAGCAGTTTCGAAGTAAGGTGCCTGTTAAACCATTGGTAATGGAAACGCCACTGTTGAAAATGCAAGATAAACTACAAAAATAAATATCATGTTCAAAAATCAAAATTAAAATATGATAAAGGCCTTTCTTTTCTATTCAAGAAGTAAAAAATTCAAATCGTCATGGTTTGGAGAAACTGTTTCCAAAAAACTTTTTTTTCGTCTAAAAATATAACATTCCTAAGCAGAGCTTGCCCTAGCGATCAAAAATGTTGAAAGTCTGATTTATGGACGGCGTTCAATCCACAAAATCTATGTGTCTATGGGACAAGACACGGTTCCGAAGTTAAAATCGCAAAAAAAGCTGTGAATGTTACTATTTTGAAAATCGTGCAGATCCAAAATAAGGCTTTTAAAACCGTCTGAATTGTTTCAATCTAATTGGATCTGTTTCGGGTCTTCTTTTGAAGCCGAGACCCACGACCAATAAAATATTGATAAAAACATAATGGTTCCTGCAGGGACTTCCAAAAATTATGCTGTAGTTTAAAACCAATTTCCGACTTTAAAATGACCGCCATAAAAAAGATTTTAAGCATTCGAGTTGCGTCGCATTTGGAAATAGAAACATAAAAGAATAAAGCGCTTTTAAAATGCAAAAATCGAGCTAGATCTATCTTTAAAAAATGATCTAATAAATTAAAACAAAAGATATTGAGCAAAGGAACTAGGTGAAAATGTTCAAACAAAAAATTCAAAATACAAATGAATCCTGTCGGACTGTTTTTGAAGTCGTTGAAACATGATTTGAATCAAAATTTGTTTGCCCTCAGGTTTGAAGCATAAGTGAAGAGGCAAAAATAGATATATGATAGTGATATGTGATAGTGCATGTAGTATTCTTGCGTTTGTTAGATCTACTTTATCTATACAATTAAAGATAGGAAAAAGCGTTATACGCGTCTTTTGAACAATACCAGTGGTCTTAAAGCGAACATTTTTAAACAATCTTTAGGTCTCAAAGAGAAAACCTTTCACAGGTACACAAGTATAAATAGTTTAGATATCAAAAAGCAAAGAGACCGAACATCCGAAGTTTTCCATTCAGGTGTACCAGTGGACATTGACACTTCAGGTCCACGGGTCAACAGAAACTCTTCACGCGTGACGAGTTCGGACCGAACATCCGAACTATCTAAACAAACGTCCGAACGTTCGAACTTTCCCAGCCAGGTGTACCAGTGGACATTGAGACTTCAGGTCCACGGGTCAACAGAAACTCTTCACGCGTGACGAGTTCGGACCGAACATCCGAGCTTTCCCAACAAACGTCCGAACGTTCGAACTTTCCAAGCCAGGTGTACCAGTGGACAGTGAAACTTTGAAGTCCACGGGTCAACAGAAAACTCTTCACGCGTGATTGAACCGAATGTCCGAAGTTTCAAAGCCAGTCGGTGTCCTAAAATTTAGTCGACTACACCAAACACAAGATACGGTATACCGTAACAAAGAAAAGCGTAGTGAGACCTTACTTAAAGGCAAATGTTTTTTAAACATCTCATGTTCGGTCAAAACTCATCATGACGAGTTCGGAACGAACGTCCAAATTTTCCAAGCCAGGAGTACCAGTGGACAGTGAAACTTTCAAGTCCACGGGTTCGACGCAAACTCTTCACGCGTGACGAGTTCCGACCGAACATCCGAACTTTCAAAACTTGTTGCTACCCCAACTTGGAAATCGTCTAACACCGCAATTTGACTAGGTACCTGTTACCGCAAACGGGTAACAGGTACCTAGTCAAATAAAAAATAACAAATGAATGATTTACCAGAAAAAAATAAAGAATTTTTTGCCTAAAATTTAATTCTCACTCACTTAGAATACAGTAATGTTTGAGGGTACGAATAAGTAACAGATATCAAAAAAAGTTTGCGTTGAAATCGCTTTGAAATTTTTGATTTCTTATTTGTTAGATACATTTTCAAAACCGCAAAAATAAATTATTTTTTAAACCATGGAAAAAATACGAGTCATACATGCTGTGACCTGGAGAAGATTTCATTTATTCTTAAAAACAGGCATTTATTATTAGACAAATAGAAGAGAATGGTTGCAATATTCAGTCATTAAAATTAAAGTTTTAGCGGAATCTGAATGTGAATGAATGCGGAATCAAAAATAATTTAATTTTCCTTTGATTAAGAAACAAATTTCACTCCTTGTAAGTGCAAGTGCGGAGCAAAAAAAAATGTAATTTTTAAATTTCTGTTATAAACGTATTTTATGATCGACCGATCGAAAAATTATGAAAAATGAACTTTGCTGAATTTGGCGGTTTTACTAGAGGATTCCGTCAAGTCGCTTTAATCTTACCTTGCGATGTTAATGTTAATGTTTTGTGCAGTTGTCAATTGTTTGAAAGCAGAGAACAAAAGCAATTAAATTTAAAACTAGGCAGTTCTGCGAAGCAGGTTAAGGCGAAGGGGCCATTCGTAGATACACGATGCCACTCTATTACGAAGCTGAGCGTAACGCATGTGGTTATGGTGGAAAAAGATAAAACATAAAAAAAAAACAAGAAAACAGTCAACCGAACTTGAATTAAACCACGGCGCATGTTTATTGGAGTAAAGTGGATAAACCAGAAGATCAAAAATTTTGTGCAACTAATATTTAAAAATGTTCACTTATCTTCATTTTTCATTTTTCCAAGTGCCAGAAATTTAAGTAAAAGTAAAGTAAAGTAAGAAGTAAAAGTAGTCATTGTATAAGAAGAAGACCGTGATCAAAAATTTTGCTTATCGATGAAATGGGCATAAAAGTAGGTGTAATGTTTAAAAGTAGCGAATGTAAAAGAAGAAAGATTAAATCAAAAATTTTGATTTTCAAAAGCCATTTTTGTCCGTTTAATTATTTAACAACGAATCTTTATTTGGCCTTATTTTTACTCATTGTTCTCACACGATCTAGGAACAATTGTGGACAAAAGGCCGGGCTCTAAAAAGTGCCAAAAAATTTTCTTCATAATGTTCAGAACAAAAATTCAGAATCTCAGAATCAAATCTTGATAACTGCTCTTCCCAGTATTTGGGATCATGAACCTCTAGGATCAACTGTGTTCGCACGAACGGACTCCGTCTCCGAAGCCTAAGTCTCGTGGTCATGCTCCAAAAATAAAATAAAACTCTCTTCATTTTTTTATTTTGTGCGCTTGAGCGTAATTAAATGAGAATACAACCAACTTTATGTCCTTTTAGAAACGATATGGCAAAAAGAAAATTTCGAAAAAAAAAGCAACTCTAACTTTGAGGACAATAATTCTAGATCTTTTGTAGGGCTAGATATATTGGGGATTTCGAAACCTGCCGAAATTCAAAAAAGACTGAATTTTTTACTTAAATCTGAATTTTAAATATGAATTTTTTTCTTACAGAAAATTACAGTTGCTTTCGAGTGTTCCATGACATTCGCACATAAACCTTTATAAACCAGCTTCTATGCAGAGCTTAGCCATCAAAAATTTCATTAAACTGATTCCAAGTACTTAATATTTTGATGCACAATTGGTGTTTGACACATGTCACAACAACAACAACAACAAAAAACTTGAAATTACGCCTCATCGGTCAGCATCTCAATGTCTAATCTTGATAGCTGCTGGTCCCAGGATTTGGGAACAGAAACCTCTAGGATCAAATGTGGACGCAGCAACGGACTCCAGAATGGTCTCATCGTTCATGCTGCAAAAATTAGAAAAACTTTTCGTTTTTCCTTACCGACAAAATGGTCATATTGGCATTCAAAAATGTTCATTTCTTATTATTTTTTTTATTGTTTGCGCCGTGTATTTGAATAATAATCCTATAACTATTGGAATTAAATTGAGTATTTCAAATAGAACAAATAGTTTCAAATCCAGCCTTTTTGAGTGACTACAGGTTGATGCATTTGGTGTTCAAAAATGAAAATAAATCTTTTTTTCTCGTCGATAAAATGGTCACAATGGACATTTGTCAAAAATGTGTACTTCTTTTAATCATTCAGCCATTCTATTATGAATCTTTGTGTGCTTTGTAACTGAAGGAAAACACATAAAACTAGTTAAAAACATTGGAAAAACAGAACAAAAATCTAATAACTGAATTTAATGACCTTGAATTAAACTAAGATTTATTAAAATTCTAATCTAAAAAAATGAATCACACTACGTGCAAATTCTCAAAAAATTTAAAAACAACTAACCATTTCAGCACACTTCAACTCAATTGTACAATTAGGTTTTTTAAATAAACTGAAATGAAAAGGTTTATTTTAACTGGTTTTTTTAAGGTAAAGTGGTAATTTTCAAAAGTTGGTACATTCATATAGTGCAGAAATTGAATCAATAAAAGCTGATTCTAAAGCTTCCAAAAATAAATCTGTAATTTTGTCTGAAGAAATCTGAAATACGATGGAATTGTTACAAAAATTGGTAATGAATACAGCAAGCGCAGATCGGATGATAAAATCTTATAGTTTCTGAAACGTTCGTTGAAGCGATACACTTAAAAAAAACGCATATTGCATTTATATGGCTTTTTGTATGTTCCGAAACGTCCGTTGAGTGTCGGCTGCAAGTGAATTTACAACTGCAGTACCGTATAAAATATGAAAAACAGTTAACACAAAACGGCCTGATCGCTTTCTCGATCTTTTCTTCTAACGGCAGTCCTTCCTTTCCCGCCAAGAACGTGTGCAGGTGGTCGTCGCGAATTCCCGCCATGAAGTAGTGATCGAGTATCTTCTCACGACTTGCCTTATCCGTGCTCGGAAAAGCTTTGGTCACCGTCTGGTTGATCCGTTCCGCGTATTCAGCCAGTGACTCTGTGTGAGCTTGTGACGTGTTCAAAGATAACGTCCGCATTGCATCCTCTTGATCCGTGCTAGCATCGCGTACGTGTTGTGACAGATTTTGTTTAATCTCCCCATAATTGCAGAGACCATCTCGCTTCATCTCTTCCATCAGTCGTTTCGCGTGACCTCTGCATTTGGAATGAAGCATCTCGATCCTTTCCGCATCACCAGCTCCGCGGGTCGCCTTCTCGAAACCAGTGAAGAAGTTCTGGAGACTTGCTTCTCCTTCATACCCGTTGAGGCATGGAACTTTCTGGATGTTGCTGTCTCGCTGCGCCGATAATTGGAGACCGATCAACTGTCCAATCTGTTCTGACTCGTTCTGCTTTGCCGGAATCGTCGTCATCGCCTGTTGGTTGTCTTGCGGCTGAGCTGCATAGTACATCTGGTGTTGTGGCTGAGCCGCGAAATGCGTCTGCGCGTGGTGAAACCCTTGTGCGAACTGCTGATTTGTTGTCGGCTGGAAGTTGGCTTGATGGTGCGGAGGCACTGCATAGTACGCCTGCTGCGGCTGGACTCCTGGGTGAAATTGTTGATTCATCGCTGGCTGAGCGTACGTGAACGCTGGATGGTTGTAAGCCGCTTGTGGCGCATACAACGGGGTCCCTGGCTGATATCCCATCGGTTGTTGTGTCAAGATCAAACTTGGCGGCTGCTTGCCGGGATAGTGGAACGAACTGTGTTGCTGAATAACCGATGCTTGCGTGGCACAGGTTGCGAACGAGTGTTCCGCGGTGGGGATCGGCGATTGTCCCAGCGAGCCCAACGCTTCCTTGAAGTGCCTGCAAACTTCGGCAACTCGTGGGTCGGTGACATCCATACTGCGCAGCTTGTTGCTGATCTCGTCGACTTCGTCCAATGCTGGTTTCTGGTCGTTCCGGTGAGCCTCTTCTCGGGTACTGGGCGTTTGGATTACGCTTTGCGCGTTTCTCCAACCCTGCTCTTCTTCCCGCGAGCGTTCGTCTTCACCGTTGTCATCGTCGTAGATTTCAGCATCTTCCGACGAACTCTTCTCTTGCTCTTGCAATTGACGTATCTTCTCGTCGGCCTTGATTGCAGCTTGCCGCTTCGTCCGCGATGCCATTCTCTTCCCTGGTCTCGATGGACTCTGTGGTACTTGAATCGGGCTTACACGCTCGAACTCTGGTCTCGATGGACTCTCGTTCGTTTCTTCGGGTCGCGGTAGACGGAGGGAAAACCGTACCGGAACTCCCGGGCACCAATAGAATCTGGCGGTGGTCTACTACGAAGACCCCTACCCACACGACAACAGTCACTCTCGACTGATACCTACGATACGACACAAAACACAAGATAACAATAAACACTTTATCTCGACCTCCGGTCGGACGCACCACACGAGAGTAGGCAAGGAACAACTACTGAACTCGCGCTTGCGCGCTCACACAATAATAATAGACAGCACCTCCACGTGGACGTCTCGTTGACACGTGGCAGTCCGTGCAGCCGCTGGCCACAGGGGCATCGTGGCAGGACCTATCCTACATAGAAAATTATTGTTTCATTTATGATTGCAGATAGAAAGAAAGCGTAGCTGATGAGTATCCTACAATACAGATACAATGTGTCTCCATGCGTACCCAGCCCTGAGCAGCAGAGACAAGCGGAGACAGAGAAGAGATGATTTTGCAAATGAACTTTTTGCTATTACGATAAGTTATCTAATCCTCTCATCAAAAAATATCAATTTTTGTAATTTAAAATAAATGACAGGTTTTTTGAAATGATTTTAATTTCATAAAATTTAATTAAAATTAAATTCACTAAAACGACGAAACGATGCTTAAAAAAAGGTTTTGAAACCGGCAAAAATATTAATGGGCTCAAGATACAAAAATGAAAATAACTCGTACTCTGTTTTGTTTTTGAAGTCGTTTTCAAAAATTTGAAACAATAATTGAATTGAATGTTTCAAATAGAGCAAATAGTTTCAAATCCAACTTTTTTCAGTGACTACAGGAACCTGGAGTTGGTCTTCAAAATGAAATTAACTCGTTTCTCTTTGCTTATTGACAAACAAAATGGTCCGAAGGGAGAGTATGCAAAAATCTTAATTTTTTTAAAATCATTCTGTCATTCTATTCTGAATCAATTGTGCGCATTGTAACGGAATGAAAACACTGAAGATTTAAATTGTGGAAAATATCAATAAAAATCACTGTAACAACTGAATTGAATGAATGTTTCAAACAAACTAATTTTTACATTTTAAAAAGTCAAAATAATTAAAACAAACTAACCATTTCAAAACACTTAAAATCATTTGTAAAATTAGGTGTTCAGAAATAAGTACTGAAACTTCGAGAGCTAGTGGAAAAGTCTGAAATCAAACAAATCAGTCGCCGTTCTGTCACTTTGTTTTACAATTGAACGACAAGAAAGTATTTATTAATACTTGTTTTTTTAAATTCACATAATTTTTTTCGAATTTCATATTTGAAAATAAAAAATCCGGTGAATTGTATGATTGCACGACAAGAAGCATCGAAAAAAGATAAAAGCAAAATGTAAATGTAAATTACTGGGCGAGTCCCAACGCAATGCAAAAAAAAAATTTGAATTGAATTATCCAACATTTGATTTTTAACCGTCTACTACCAGGTTCAAAAAATAGAATTGAAAACTGTTGTAAAATATGAACACATAATGCATCTTCACTGTTCAACTGTTTCGTGTGGCGGTGATTGGATTGGTCAACTGCACGCTATCTTTATGGACTGTTAAACAATATTAGTGACATGTTTAAAAAGTTTAAAAAAATGCCTGATGTACGTGAACGCCTAAAAATTGAAGAATTAAAAAAAGCTTTTATTTTTCACTTTGTTTTCAAAGTGTCTAAAGTCTCGCGTTGAAATTTAAAAAAAAGTGTTGAAATTTAATTTGATTAAAGATGATATGAAAAAAAAAACATTTTTTAATTTTCTTCATTTAATCGAACCAAATGAAAGGGTCGAAAGTAGAGTAAATAAAAAAATTATTTTCACTTCCACGTGGATCCTTGGCCCAATAGATTTGATGTCTCCGTGCTGTTGTGTTGCTCTCGCCACCGGAGGACCACCCATCAAAAAAGCTAATCTAGTTTTTGTGTAATTTAAAAAGCGGTATTTAATTAATCTTAATTCTTATGTCCGTTTTCTGTGTCTCTGATTTATGCAATTGTCGGTGCGTATAGCAAAAAAAAAATAAAATTAAATTAAAAACGGTTTATCACTAATCTTATTGGAACTAAGTTCTGAACAACTGATTGTATGCTACACCGATTTTAGATACATACAGGAACTTTTCTTTTCCCTCTAAATTTTCAAATCGTAAAAGGAGCGCCAAATGCAAATCCTGAAATTGTTAAGCAAAATTTGGATTGAAAGGTTTTGCCGTCAAAGGTTGAACTACAAAAATTCGTTGAAAAATCAGAAAATGGAAATGTATTCTTCTGTTAGCAATTGTCTTGAAAGTTTTGAAAAATTGCTAAATAAATGTTGAACTGATTGCAAAAATTAACCCTTTGTTTTTATTGCAGCTTTTCTAAAATAAAAATAGAAAATAATTAATTTATTACAGTTGATTATTCTGGGAAAATTATTGCATTGCGCTAAGGAGTCAGCAAAAATTAATCGACATGTATCGACATGTAATCGACAATTTAGATTGAGATAATTGGAAATAAAATTGGTTAACCTCTTCATCAAAACTTCAAAAAAACTCCTATAAAATTCAGACAAACTTTTTAGAACAAAGCAAAGACCGTGTGGCAATAAAACTGATTTGCTTCAAATCAATCGCTAGATAGATCGCCCGTCCAATAAAGTATTATCCAACCCAGCCAACGAGCGGCCGACACGATCGTTGGCCTCGTCAAATCAACATATTGACAAGGATTTCCAATCGTACCTGTACTGGAAACACTAAAATTAAAAACCAAAAAATTTTAGGTTTGAATTTGACTGATTTGTCGTTTAACACGCAAAAATAAACTCAATTTTAAATAAAATTTTGGTTCTTGATTTTTTTACGTAGCATGCATTCTTGAGCTTTAGGCATTTTAGGCGCTTCAGGCACCTTTAGCTGAAAGCCAGCGAGATTACAAGGTGAGACTCAGCGAACTGCATTGAAAAATGAATTTGAATCCAGTTCGACATAACTTCAAAAATTGTGATCTAACATTTAAAAAATCATTTTGGACATCCACGTGCGCATTGTTGTTGGAACTTCTTTTTTTTTTGCGGTCCAGCACGCACATCAGGCATTTTTGAAGTGATAAAACATGTCAATATTATCATCGCAAGAACGTTATGAATTAAGATTTAATTCCTTTTTTTACATTTTGAATTGTAAAAAATGTGAGATTTTGCAGCGTTCGGGAACAGCTAAATATTTTGTTAGTTCATACGTAATTTTTTTGCAGAAAAACTGTAGATCTGTTGTGGGGCTAGATTTTGGAGATCGGAAAGCCTACAGAAATTCAAAAGCGACTGAATATAGTTGCGTAATTCCACCTCCGAAAATTGTTTACGAATAAACAAGTATTTAATTTAGCTGCCGGACCTTCAGCGGTGAAATGTGAAAATGCATCTACAAATTTAAAAAATCAATACTGCGTTTTGATGGCCAAAAATAGACTTAAATGGAAAGTTCAGTTTGAGCACAATTAAATATAAAATTTAAGCTTTGTAACTGTTCGCGACATTCCATTCTTCATTGATTTGTTTGGTGATATCCGAGCTTGTGACAGAACAAGACGAACGAAAAAATAATGGAATCACGTTGATTCACAAAAGAAACGGACTTATCACACTTTTAGGATTGCCAAAGATTATGTTGTGCTCTAAAACTAAAATGACTAAAATGGATTTCTGAAAATACGCTGACGCAGAAGTAAAAATAATTGCTGTAGCTGCAGATTTTACTCTTTTGATAAAAACATTAAAACGGTTTGAAATATGCAAAAATTGAGCTAGATCCATCTTTAGAAATCGATCTAATAAACATGATAAGAAAATGTTTAAAAATACCAATGAAACTTGACGAGCTCTTTTTGAAGTCGTTGGCACATGATTTTGAAATCTTTCTTTAAAAAATCTTGTTTTACTGCATGACGGTCCTTAAAAATCACATCCGTCAGATCGTCAGCCAAAAAACCAGTTCTGCGTAGAATCTTCGAGTATACAACTACGTAGAATCGGATCTTATAAAACGCTCATCGATCTGTTTTTATATGTTTCGGCTCTTTTTTGAAGCTAAGGGAGCAATCCTCCTGGTGACGCATTTTAAAACTAAAGGAGTTTGAGACGAAAAGACTTTCTAAATCCAAGAAAAAATATTCGAAATAATCTGGCTGATTTATGATAATGATAATAAAAATAAAACAGAAATCATCTCAGATTACCAAAAAACCAGCGTTATTTTGTATTTTTTGATTTGTTTTGTGGAATAATGTGATCCACGCCATTGGGCTTTAACTGCGTCCTAAAAAAACGAACGCTTTTCAAGCAAAAAATCAATCAAAAATTTGGTCCTAAAAATCGGGATTTGAAACGACGACACAACTAAAGGACAAAAACATTAGATACCTAAAAACCCGCGACCAAAAATTTAACATAAAATACAAACTACAAGATAAGTTTGCAGGTAAGCTTAAATTCTATTATTTTTGTAATGTAATATTGAAAAGAATGAAATGTTTCGAAAAACAATAAAAAAAAACAATTAAATTTATTATTGAGCATATTTATTATGAGAAGCCCGAAGATTATTGTTGATCCACCCAGGGAACAGCAAAAATACTTAATTTCATCGTTTAATTAGTTTGATCTTTATAGAAACTAATGTTATATTGAAGTTATCATCAATGTTTTCGAAATAAATGAAAAACGGGGTTTTTTTCAGATTCGAGCAAAAATTTCTTCTTTTTTTACAACAAATGCTATTAATTAAAGCATGCAAAAAAAATTTGTTGTAATTTTATTAACCGGTACTGTTAACCGTTGTAATATCATTCAACGGAAATGTTGTTTTTTTTTCCTTTTTTTCCAAATGTAGGTCGCTCTAGAACTAAGTAAATAGAATAAAAATTGCATTTTCAAAGCCCAAAAAATTGGAATAAACATTTATTCAAGAGTTAAACAGCAACGCTCAATTATTTTAAAGCAAGTCGAGAATTGGACATTTGAATTGGTCGCCAACATCAAAAAACGCTGGACTTTAAGCTTTTTTTTAGCCCCCCCCCCTAAATGAGTTCAGTACTGATCGCTACAAAAAATTCATTAATTTTAGAATTTACCTGGCTTATTTACCTTCGAATTTACCGTACAAACAAGTTTCGTCACCAAAAATTTTGTTTTTATTTGAACACCAATTTTGTGCTATTTAGCGCTATTCATTTACAAAATGAATCCAGTAATTCAATATTAAATTGCCTCGCATTTGTTATTCTTGCCGCGGCTTGCTCTCACAGCCAAACACCGAAAACGGAGAGCCAATAGCAGGACCAAAAATATAGATTTTAAAGAATATTATGCTATCTTAGTTGAATAAAAAACCTGATTGAAATTAGGTTGATAACTAATGCTTTCAAAAAATTGATTTTCAATTATGAGTGCTGATTAATACACCTTTACATGGGTTGTTCTCAAATTGAAAAATAAATAATTAAAAAACAAGAACACAAAAAACCAGCGATTTGTTTTAACTTAATTGCAAATTCCATGAAGTTTGTTTAAGAATCTCATTTCCAGGATTTTTGAAAATATGTTTACAGCGCCGAATCCGCGCCGAATCGCCGAGTTGTCCTGCTCCGAGACTTCGATCCAGGACAACTTTTGGGATAAATTGATGCATTTGTTTTTTTAAAAAATTAATTTGGATTGGATAATGTTGTTATAAGTTAGATTGGATAAGTTAGATTAACGGGGCATACTTTACGAGTAAACTTGGACAACTAGGATTACGACTTCAAGCTACTTTGATAGCAGCATCAACGAGGCTACGGTGGGGGGCTACGGTGGACCCTTACAATAATTAGATAAATTTGGTGCTTGAACCTCTTTCTAAAAAATTCAAAAAAAAACTAAAAAAAAAATTTTAGAACGAAAAAACTTTTTTTTGACTGAAACTTAACTGAAAAAAACAAAGACCATGTGGCAATAAAACTAGATTTGATTAGCTTCAAGTGGGCAAAAGGAAGTGTTCATATCAATAAATTTGATGTTCAAGATATTAACTTACTCAGCCCTAATTTGCAAAAATTTTCTCTCAGCTTTTAGTGCAGTTTTTCAGCTCATTTAATTGGTTGCGTTATTCACGTGCGAGTTGAATTTTCAGGTGAAAAAGCAAACAAAATCCAACATTACGGAATGCTTATGAAAATTCCATAAAAGTGAAGATAATAATTAAATAATAATTGTGTATGATAATTAAAATATCAAAAAAGATGAACAAGTTGTTCCTTATGATTTGTTGTAATGTAATTTGTTCAAAAAGATCGCAGATTAATGTTTGCTCATAACGTTTTTATTCTATATTTATTTTAAAAATTGAAAAGTTCTGAAGATACAAAAAAAACGTTGAGATCAGATCAGCGCGAAAGATGCAAAAATTATTTTTTAATTGTAATTTCATTTTATTTGATTTTATTCAAGATTTTATTTGATTCAAGTTTTAAAATTATAATTTTGATTTACCTTGTTTACTACATACAAGGTTCAAAATTTTTCCAGTTGAACCTTTTTTTAAAAAACACCTGCAAAACAATTTTCATCACCAGTGAAAATAGAAAAAACTGCATGGTTTTAGAAAACGTAAAAAATTTTTAGGTATGTGATTGCCGTTCAAAAATTAATTTCTATTTCATTGTTAGTAAGTCCCAAAAATAGTACGATCAGTATTAGAATTTCTCACAACTGCTTATGGGGAAAATAATTAAGGGGAATTTCTTACAGTTCATTATTCTTGAAAGTTATTTCTGAGGTGGCTGCAAAAATTAATCGTTATGTACTTTAAAGGGACACGGACATCGTACAAGTTATGTCTTCGATTTTTCTCAAATTTTGTATACCCACTAAATCGACCTTCGCGATCTCTGTGGTGCTAGCAGTTTTTTCGTACGACACTCCAGTCTTGAGCTACAAAACTTAAGGCGCTAAGGTGTTTTACCAGAAATTTGACCGGTCCTGGCACGGCCAGCCTGAGGACGCGTCTGCAGTCAACAGTGCATTTGGACGGCTGTTTGGTCACGCCAGCTCTTTTCTAGCTATTTCCGGCCATATTGCTTGATTCTGATGGCATGAGCGTTCCTCCCGACCTCGAATTGGTCTGGAATGGCCATGGAAACACAGGTTTGTGGCTGAATGGCCGAGAATCGACAAAAATTCGTGCTTTGCGGTCGCCATGGACTTAGAACTTTTGGCGCGCGTTGGCAAAACGCGCTTTTTGTGCTTTTCTCACCGAAATGGCCACAATTCTGTGTTTCCATGGCTGTTTCTGACCAATTCGAGGTCGGGAGGAACGCTCATGCCATCAGAATCACGTGAAACGGCCGGAAATAGCCAGAATAAGCCAAATAGCCAGAATGCAGGCCGTGCCAGGACCGGTCAAATTTCTGGTAAAACACCTTAGCGCCTTAAGTTTTGTAGCTCAAGACTGGAGTGTCGTACGAAAAAACTGCTAGCACCACAGAGATCGCGAAGGTCGATTTAGTGGGTATACAAAATTTGAGAAAAATCGAAGACATAACTTGTACGATGTCCGTGTCCCTTTAAACCAAAATGATATTTTGTGGATTTTTTAAATCAACATGCGAATTGGATATGTGAAACGTTTAGTAAACCGTAAAACAAAGTATACAACGTTTAAAAAGCGGAAATTGGTTATTGAACACGGAGAGGGAGAACTGCTTATGCAAAGACCCTGATTCAAAAATGTACATACTTTTTTGACTAAAATTTAACTGAAAAAAGCAAAGACCGTGTGGCAATAAAACTAGATTAGATTTGCTTCAACTGGATTTGCTTCAACTAGATTAGATTTGCTTCAACTGGGTGGAAGGTTCATGTAAAAAAATTTTTTAAGTTTAATCTTACGCATGTTTGTTTTTACTGGTTCTTTTAAGCAATTTTGGATTAAATTGATGTATCTTGGAAAATGAAACGTTTTCATTCATTTTAACCAAACATTGCGTACTATTCCTGTGAATTTTAAATGAGCGTGCTATGGATATACTCAAAAATTCAGTTTTTAAAGATTGAATAATGCATTCTGTTCGATTGTGTTTGCTAAAACATATGTAGAACTCTGATGAATGTTTACTTATTGTAAAACGAGAATTAATTCCGATATTTTAGGGACCACTGAAAGAGTGAGTTTATTTTACAAGTGCTTCAAGTTGAAAAAACCGGATTGAGCGGGTCATGCTAACCCATAAGACGTATTTCTTTATTTGGTCTGCGTTGAGCCTCAAGCCTCAAAACGCACGAGTTTAGACGAAAACGTTGAGTAAGAAAACATTGGGATAAAGTGGAGAGATTTAAGACAAAAGCTATTAAGCGTAATCTTCGATAAATCACTCCATTCAAATAAAAAATAAAATAGACAACGTTGTAACGTTGATATGTCCACAAAAAAAACTGATAACCCAATACAATCTATGAATTGCTAAAATCGTATATTTTTTAGATAGAATATTTAATTAAAAGTCCGTGTAAAAGAATAACTAATTGCGATATTTTGAAGAACATTGAAAGTGAAAATTTAAACTAAACTTGTTGAAAAAGCGGAAATTATCCGCGGGGTTTTAATTACTGATGCCGGGCTACTGAAATCAGCCTAAATTCGACACTTGGGTGTCCAAAAATTTAATCAAATTTAAGATAAAAGTTTTTTAACTTAATCTTTGCAAAACAAGCCAATTCGGGACGACAACACTGCTAAGAGACGAAAAAAAATAGCTGAAATTTCTATCCACAACAAAAATTCAATTTTAAGTTTTCTTTAAAACAATTTTTTTATTTGGAATTTATTTACAAATGTGCTGGATAAATCTAGAAACTAGCAAATTTCTAAGCAAAAACTGAACGCAAAAAAAGTATTTTATTTTTGATCAAAAATGTTTTTTAAAATGACTGGACTATAAATTATCTAAAAATTTTGAGAAATTACATCAATCCGAAGGAGCCAAAGAAGAAAGAGCCGTTGGAAAAAATTTAACCAATATTAGAAATGAAATAAAAAATACTGTTGTTGTTGTTTTTTAAAAATCGCAATAGGAGCGTTTTAATTTCTGATTTTGTGCAATAACTGAATACAAACTTCAAAGTCTTGACAGTAAACCTTGTTACCATGTAAATGTTCTAGGAAACGCGACTATTTATTTAAGTCAAGAAATAATCAAATTTTCCACAATTAATTCAATCAATGATGGTACTTTCGTTCTGTGTTCTGTATACTGTGCTACGAGTGGAAGATATTGCAAAAAAAGCAACAATAATTGCTCATTTTTAATCAATTACCTTCCCAGTACTATGGTTGTCAGAAATCAAATTCAAAAATTTGTAAATAAACGCTAATTAATTCTTTTCGCTATAACAATGTCAATTAATAAAAGCGATAAAAATTACCGCAAAATAATAAGAAGCCGAAAATATTCGGGGTAGAAACACTGCCCGAAGGGCGTTTGACCTGCGCACCAAAAATATTTAATTGTATGGTCATCAACGAGGCGTGATCTCTATTAAATAGTGAAAAAGTGAAAAAAGAAAAAAAGAAAAAATTTCAGGCTTAAAAAGTATTGCTTAAAGTTGAGCGGAGCCTCTAATATAAATAGTTCCCATATGTCAAGGGCAGAAAGCGCCTACCAAAAATTCTTAGACGATTAATTTAAAGTCTTCATTGCAATGGAGTTATTAATGGAAACTCTATCTTGAAGGGCAATATTTCTGGATTTGTTGTGGGGCTAGATATTGGGGATTAGAAAACCAGCAGAAATTCAAAAAACGACTAAATAGAAATTTCTTCAAGAATTTATTTTAAAAATTAGAACTGCGCTAGGTCTCTTCTAAAAGTCATTGTTCATGAAGCTATAATTTCAAAGTTACAAAATTATAGAGTTGAAGTTTTGTAACGTTGCTCTTAACATTCACGGTTGTTTCGGTGATACCGAGCACGTGAGAGATATTTTAACTTGATTTCTCTGGCCAAAAACAATTGTATCAAAAATTCGCATAAATGGTAGATTGCCGCCATTTTATAGAAAGCAGTTTACGATATTGCAAAAAAAAATTTTGTTTTTCAAGACTTGATTAATAGACTCTCTTGGAGTATTCAAAAGTGATCGAGACTTACTTGCATTTTATGTCCTTTTAGAAACGACGTGGCACAAATGTATGATTTTACAACAGTCTTGATACTAAACCAATATGGCAAAAATAGATTTTAGTGCAACTCTTCTTAATTATTAGTGATCGATTTCTTTAAAATGGCCGTAAGAATTTCGAAAAATTAATTAAAAAACGGTCTTCAATGAACTAGAAAAAAATTCCATATTGAAAGCAACATTTAGTAAATTTTTTACTATCAAATTATCGCCATTTACTATCAAAAAAAAATATATTTTTATAGTGCACTTGATACGTGCAAAAGTACGTAGAAAAAAGGCTTAAAGGTTTGAACACGCAAAAAATTACGTGACCGCCAATTGCTTTGTTTTAAAAAATGAACTTGAACGTTACAGAAAAGGTTTCAGCAAATATTTTATGAATAAAGCTGGCTGGCACTACAACTCGAAGCTACTGCAAACAAAAATTAAGTGGGCGTTTGATTTACTTTTTCATAATTATGAAATTTCAAAATTCGGGTTTTTTTACTAAAAGCTTTTGCTATCATTGCTTCAATTGTCGGCTTCAAACAAGAATAAAAGGCTAATCAGTACCAAAAAATGCTTTAGTCGTTATCTACTACTTCAAGTAAAGGAGGAACCAAGTTAATTATGAACATGCATGTTAGCTTAATTCACGGCAGTTAAACTTCACAAATTGCAAAACGTTATCCAGAAATTTTGTAGGCAAATGTTTAAATAACACTCAATTTGATCTGCATTTGTACAGGCAACGTGATCTATCGTATTTGACAAAGTCACCGTTTCTGATTGACAAAAATGAAGAATAGTTTTTTGGTTTTGGAGGCCCTGATCGAATAGCAAAAATGTGTGTTTTTCTTTTCACGTACCAAAAGTATTAATTTCTGCCGTGTTGGTCGTGGGATAAAGGAAGTCATGCGGATCCACAAAAATTACATTAACGTCTTAAAAAAATTTTGTCAATCTTGTTTCGTCAAAAAATCAAACTTAAAAAAATTTTGTTTTGTTTTTAATGGTGAAAATTGTTCAAGAACGTAATTTTGTGCAATAAAATATTTAAATATAAAAAAACCAAAAAACAGCCCGTGTGAAGTGTTGTTGCTATGCCGTGGTCGTGGGATAAAGGAACTCATACTGAAAAAAATGTACTGAAAAAAAAAGAAAAAAAAGAACTGAGTATTCAATTATCTGAAAGCAAATCATTTGCGCATTTTTGAGCATTTTTGAGTAATGTACAAAAAAACTACTAAAACGTTTTATTCGGTGTGAAAAGGCTTTGGTTAAACACGGGAAATCATGTAGCTCCCTCATAAATCTATGAATTTTTCTAAAATTAGCTGTTTTGCTGGAAGCTTATACGCTGCTCATCCAAAAATTCAAAAATAAAATTTTTCATTGCATGCGCTCCACTCACACCGTTGCAGTCAAAAATGAAGATTAGATTTTTTGTTTTGGCGGTGCTGAACGATTTGCAAAAAAAATTTCCATACAAATTTCCAAAGATATTTTTATGTCAGATAAATTAGCAATTAAAAAGTGGTTTCTCAAATGCAGAAAGTCTTCTTTCTAACTCTAAAAATAACTCCATTCCCATTTACCCAAGGAATAAACAAACTACAATCAAATTTCGTAAAAACACATTGATTTCTGGAATTTGAAAAAAGAGATAGTTTCATTAATACAAAAATTTACGCATGAAAAATTCCCATTAATCTTTGTGAATGTTACTTTAATGCTACTTTTGTGAATTAATGCCATCTTTATTTGAATTATTTTAAATTTCTCAATTCCTCAAAAACGTCAAGTTGCGAGCGCGCAACAGGAAAATGGACTTTCTATAAAAAGCAAAAAAAAAAAAAATAAATTATCCTCTTTGGTTTAGCAAATATCGAAACCATCTTTCTGCTCTCTGTTTGCTCTCTGTGGATTAGTTCTGCTCTCAGGTTCTTATCTAAAGATTCAAAAATTTTTAGCAAATATTTGTGAATGTGCCAATAAATTCTCAAACAATAAATTCTGTCAAAAAATGGCAACAACAAAAGCAATTTTGAAAAATCCATCCGCAAAAATTAGAATTTATCCCGAAGATAAGGAATAAATGCTGCGATGATAGTAATTACATGATCGTTAATACGAATGGATCGTATGAAGAAGTGTCAAAAAATATGTTACTTTAAAATAAATAAATTAAAACCTTTTGAATAAAACGGAACTCGCCAAAAAATTGTGAATCATTTTAGATTTGATCAAGAATAGAATTTGTTGATACAAAAATTAAATACTGTCTCAAGTCGCTTGCGAGTAAAAAAATGGATTTCATCCGAAATTGGACATTTTTAAAATTGTTAAACAGTGAGAATGTACCGTGGTCCAGTAAAGATGTGGCTAAGCCACAATAGGTGATTGGATTTAAATTGTGTACATTTTTCTCACAAAGCTGATATTTAATTTAATTTTTTTTTAAATTTAAATTTAATATTGCAAAAAAATTTAAACTTTAACTTCTTTCTTTGCCGATCAGAAAAGAAAAGCCTGTTCAGCCTTCCAATTTTGATGAGGCTTTGATGTGACAAAAAACGAAAAACTATTGAAGACATGTGAGTCATGACGTTATTTGAATTATTTTAAACAAATTTACACGTTAAGATTGTCGTGCAACAGACAAAAAAATCAATTGTTCTGCCTGTTCGTTGAGGATTAGATGTACCAAAAGCGGTTGCACTTGGTACACAAATATATATTAATTATTTTAAGCAGTCCTAAGTGTTGCCACCGAGCAAAATATCGCAAAAAACATCTGATGTTGGAAAAATTGAAATCTTAAAATTATTCACTTTGAAAATACCAAGAAAAAAGTGCACAAAAATCGTATTGAATATTTGTTTTAAAAGCAGGGATTATGCGCACTGCGCAATCAATAACTTCATCTTGTGCACGTACGCTGTGCGCTCCCATTACTATCAAAAAAGCGTTTTTTTTTATGGCTAGATGGGACATCATCATCAAAAATGTTTTTCATTATACACTTTGAGAGCAGAATTTTGTGTTAATTGATTTGTCAAATTTCATTAAATTATCACAATTAGATGGTCGTCAATGCGGTCGTTCTCAAAAAAAATCTCATCATCTTGAAATGAATCACCCCGAAATGGTTTAACGTCCTCTACGTGCTCATCAGTAGAGTAAAGCCAAAATGCACATTTAATTCTTCGATTTCCCCCCCCCCCCCAAAAAAACACTATCCAATTCTTCCAGTTTTCTTTAACGATTCGATGCGTTTAGACAAATAATTGGCAGTTTTGGGATGTGCGAACAAATACTCAAAAATGTACTTGAAATTTTGCTATGAGTAACTGTTTATGAGTACCAAAAGCTCCGTCCACACAGTGCATAAAATTAGCAAAAAATAGACGGAACGCTGTTTGTAACCGTGGCATTAGCACAAAAATTAATTTGTGATATATTTTTATTTTTTTTAACATCTGTGAACTGGACAGCTTCATAGCTTGCCAACAACCACAAGGTATGTCAAGCGATATGTCGGTCAGCAAAAATAAATTCAAATTTATAAAAAAAATCATACATTTTTTCATACAAGCTTGTCTTTGAAAATTAAAGCCAAGTAAAAGCAAAATGCTTATTGCGACTTTAAATTGTGTTTTATGAGCGTTGAAATACACAAGTGCACTCCCGTTTTAGTTATTTATTTAAATACACAGACATTTATGTGGTTTTTAACCTACTTTTATGTGAGATTATTTGTGTTACGGCATTAATTTACTTGCTTGCGCTGAACTTCTCAAAAATGTTTTGTAAATGCATTGGGGTCTTAAAACGATGATTGGCAAAGATTTTTTAAACTGTTTGTGCAGAATATAACGGTAATTAACAAGAAACGGATTCTGTAAGGAGATGCTTGCTCGAGGAACTGGGCAAAGCTGGCACTAATCTTAAATCAGAATATTGTTGTCAAGATTTTCAAACCAAGAGCTTAAAACTAAAAAAAATATTCATTTGTTGTTGAACATGCTGTTTAACGTTCACACCTCTGAAGCGCTGAATGCAGCAGCCAAAAATTTAATTTAAAATTTCTACAATTTCGATAATTAAGCTTTTTTGTGAATTTGTTTTATTGCGTTTGTTTTATCTAACGTTTGATTTGTTTAAAATGTTGCTGTAATTCTTTGCCGACCTTTACCGCACCATACTGTGCTGAATTTTTTGGCGCGATTTAACCGACTACATATGTTTGTTTCATTTAGTTTTTCTAGAAACTGCGAACGCAAAGCGGTAGGTTGTGATCGAACTTTACCAAAAATAAAAACTAAAAAAGAGTTGAAATGCAGCAATCCGGAACCTGATTTTATGTGAGATAATTAGTGTTGCTGAAGTGGCGCCCACTTTGGCTTCTCAGTCAACTTTCATTTATTTGGAAGCAATTATTGTATTGATCATGACGACAGAGATTGCAGAATAAGTTAAATGCTTTTCAAATGCACTCGGACGAGCCGTAAATCTGCTGCCCGACCAGTGGACAGTTTCGGATTGGTTAAAAGAATTCAAGAATTTATTAAAACCATGAACCGTTTTTTTGGTTTTGTAGATAATAACCCGTTTAAAGTGTGGGAATGATTGCAGTTTGTGTGATCGATTTCTTTGAAATGGCGGTAAGAATTTAGAAACAAAATTTTAAAAAAAAACTTTGTCAATTCGAGACTTTAACCCAAGTGTCCAAAGTCTTTGGACATTTTTCTCATGGACATTATTATTTTGGACATTTTGTCCGAGATTTGATTCGAACAAACTACAAAAATTTGTTGACAAATCGGAAAATGGAAATGTAATCGCAGAATGATTAAAACGTTAATTAACTGGCAACCAAATGTTTCTTGAACAGGTTGGATCAGGCTGATTACAAAAATATTTAAATTCTTTTAAATCGCAGAGCCTCAAAAATTTAAAAAATGGTTAACATTTAAATTGTGATTTATACAGATCTAAAGTCAGAGATACCGCGCTGTATTTCGATTATTTAAATTGGCTGTACTGGACTACAAAAATTAAACGTTCAATTGTCAAAGGCCGGGACTCCGCACTGTGAAAGTGATTTGCAAATTAAGGTTTATTGTGGATTTTCTCAAAAAATCTGATCTGAAATAATTCCGAAAATCAAATTGTAAGGATATTCTGTAAGGATATTCTCAAAAAATCTTAGTCATTTTTTTTGTAACAGTCGGTAGGGGCGAGGATTCCTGCTTACTTTTAGTATATAATCAACAGCGACCCACATTAATGCAAAAATTTTAAAACATCATGATTTAAAAATCATGATGTTTGTTTGCTGAATTTTTGAAAAAATCGTATTTAAACGAAATTAAAAAAAAAATTTTAATTAGAAAAAATACTTTATTTTATTTTTTTTTCCGGACCGGTTCATTTGAATCTCGCTTTAAAAAACAGAATTAATCGAGGACAGAACATAAAACATGAGCTGGGTTTTTCCTCTTTACAATGAAAGTGCAAAAAAAATTAAGAAAAATGCAAACTGGAAAAGAAAATGTTCTGTCATCTCAATATTGATCACCTCAATGAATTTTGTAGAAAAATAGTACAAAAATGAAAAAAAAAATTACCATAAGGTGCTCATCTGCTAGAATGCTAGAGAATGATGATGGTACTAGATTGTTGAATGCAAACGTTTCTTAAACATATTGGTTGCAATAACTTTCTTTCGAAAGATCCACAGATTTAAAGAAGAAGAGGGTGCAAATCACAAAAAAATTCTGGCCAACAAAATGGCCAACGTTTCGAGTACAAAAATGAAAATTATTATACGATACCTTTGTTGGCTTGTAGCTAAACTATCTTCCGACCCAAAAATCTAAACAAAAACAAATTTAAAAAAAGCAAATTAGAAAAAAAAACTATTTGCTTGAATTTAAAATATAAAATTTTATTTAAAAAAAATTCACATTCACACATCACAAAAAATTCATATAAATATTAAAAATCTCTTGCACCCAATGGTTTATTTACCCTATTTATTTACCCTATTATTTACCCAATGATTGCACCCAATGGTTTAATTATTTGCACAGCCTCAGCGTAGTCTACACAACAAATTAATTAAACTAAAAAATGTAGTTAGAATTGGTTCTGGATTGGTTCGTTTGAATTTTACTTCAAAAAAACAAAATTAGTCGAGGATAGAACGGAAAACCAATAAAATAGATCCACAACGATTGATCCACAGATTTGACTAATTTTTAATTCAGTTTCTTGGCTGCTATAATGAACCGCAGATAGTTGACGACGAAATGGCCACCGTTTTTAAGGACAAAAATTAAAATTATTTTACTATACTTTTATAGGCTTAAATGCAAAAAAATGGAATAATGAGATAGCGTATGAAGATCTTCCATAACAAAAACAATCTTTGCATTACCATGAATACGTGAAATATTAGAGAACGCTTGGATTTGTCCTGTTTTTGTACTAAATTAAATAAAATTGTGAATTAAAAGAACGCGATTTGTGAAATATAATGCAAAAGATAAGCGCACAGGCAAAATAAGCAAAAAATAGTTCTATTTTTTGTGTACTACCTAACTACCTAACACTGTAGCGGTAAATCCAAAAAAAAAGGTTCAAATAACCACCGAAACCACCAAATTAGAGTTATTTTTGTGCGCAAATATTACGTAATATTAAAAAAGCTCAGAAAATTTTACTTATTTTTCGATTTTTGAACAATTTTTGAAATTTTAAAAAGTTGAATTATAAAGCAAAATAAAGCAAAGCACACGTGTGGACTAAAACAAAAGAGACCGGGAATGGAGGCAGACGGGACAAAAATTAGTTCTATTCTATTATATGTTTTTGTACTATAGTTACCTAACATAGCCGCAAAGTCAAAAAAAGCTACGTTGATATTAACGCAATGCGTAATCCCGTATTCAAAAATTACGTGTTTGGGATGAATAAGAGTTGAATAGCAAAACTCTGTTGTTTAAAGCAAGTTGACAATTTGACTCGCCGTACGGTCAGAGAAAAAGCACAAAAGACAGGAAAGTCAATCACATGCTCAAAATTTGGAATGCAGAAATTCAAGAGTTAAACGGCAAAACTCAGCTATTTTAAAGCAATTCGCATTTCAGAACGCAAACATCAGAAAACCCAGGACTGTAGGCTTAGCCCCCCCCCCCTAAATGGGTTCAGTAAATTAGTTTTTGTCATTTAAATTGGGATCCCATGTGTGATTCAAGTACTGACAGTAGCAGACAATTCATTAATTTTAGACTTTGGCAAAATTCAAAGTTAAGCAAAAATACCAGAACGTACAAAACGTAAAACGTGGAGGAGATTTGCGACCAAAAATTTTGTTTTTATTTGAACACCAATTTTGTGCTATTTATTTAGAAAATGAGTGCAGTAATTCAATGTTAAATGGGAATCGCATTTGTGATTCTTAGCATTCAATAAAGACTCCACATACTTGTGAAGTTGCAAAGAAATTATCCGATTTAGCTAATCCGCATGTTCAAAGTTGGAATCATACAACGCGGTCTAAAGATTTGTGGACAACAATTTTATTACTAATTTCCACCTGCGAACCACTGTTTACCTGTAGATGGTCAATTGAACAAAAAATCATTGAATTCTATTTTTTTAACACTTTAAATTTTTCACAAAAAACCTCCAAGAGATCGTAAAGAACACTGTCAGTATTGATCCAGTATATGACTTTTTAATGACTAAGAATGGGCATTCAATGCATTTGATTCGCGTGAGACTTTCGAAAATGTACGAAAATCAAATTTGGAAATAGATAACGTGAAGGTGTTAATTGTTTAAAAAATGGTAAACTTCATTGTGACAATTTTAGCTTACTATAATGATCTCTGTGAAATCTAAAAATTCAAAGTCTTCGGTATTGAGGAACGCGCGCTCTAGCGAAAAATGTACCATAAAAAAGCTACAAACTGATAAAATGAGTTACATGAAATGAAAAGAACATTTTAATATTAACTGAAGTCTGATGTGAATGGAAATTTGGGACGCAAAAATTAAGAAGATGATTAAAAACAATTGTGGCCTTGCGTGAAATTGAAAGCGTTTAAAATTGCTCTCGCTGTACGGTAAGAGATCGAAAAAAAAGAAGATCGATCTCAAAAATGTATTTTGAATTTTTATTTTAATGAAATTTTTGATCAAAACTTTAATTTCATCTTTTAATTTTTGTAAATGAACTTTTGATGGCAAGTTAATTTAATGGCAAGTTTCCCATGACAAGTCTTGTGCTTCCCAAATGAAAAAATCCGAAGATCTAAAATGTATTCTGCGTGCAATCCTAGAAACCTCAAAAATTAATAAAACGTTGGGTTGACAAAATAATTCAAAAAATCTGCGTACTCCTAATTCAAGCGGTAAATTCTCAAAAATTACGAAAGTCGAAAAAAATGTATTTGGATTTTTGGTAGATGACACTGCTTGACTTCACAAGCTCTCGGTGAAATTCTAAACTATTTTCATCGAAACATTAAGAGTGAATTTACATTAAAATGATGTCAGGTTTGAGAAGGTAAACAAAAATAAATTTAAAGTTAACAGCTAATTTAAAAATCAAACCGAAATAGAAGCGATCGCTATTGCATCGGCCGCTATTTCCACATGAGAGCTTGGAACAAAAATGTTCGAAAAATATGAATTTCGAACTGCAAAAATATTTAATTTTATCATTCAATTTACAGGGTGGCGCATGAATACTGTGACGCGTAAAATAATCTATATCTTTTAAGTGAACTAACAAAACAACCCGTGCTGTATACCATTTGAAAGAGGAGCAAATTCTGTATGAGAAACACTCCGGCACTTTCAAAATGGCTTTGTTCGTCGGAGTATCAGGAGTCCAAACGCTTTTGGACATTTTAAGCAAAAATATTTAATTTTATCATTCAATTTATGTAAAATGTTCTTTAGTGGGTTGGATCAACAACAAAAAATTGACAAATTGGCAACCGTACACTTGAATAAGAGTGATACAGATTTTAGAAATTTATTGAAATTTTATCAATTTTTCAATTTAAAATTTAAAGCAAAAATATTGTCGTATACTGTTGCAAAAAAAATATCTATTAAATTTATTGGTTTGCTTTGTTATGTGATTTAGGAAAGTGAATTAAATTAAAGGTGGTAATTAAATTATTTTCTCAGAACATTTTATTTCTTTGCACAGTTGCAACACGTCCTGGAAGGATCTAATATCTGTAAAATTAGAGAAAAACAAAGAGAGTGGAGTGAATTTTATTTATTATGCCCAAAATATTGGTATAATTTGAAACTTTGTTCTTTTGACTACCATCGCGCAGAATCTATGTGATAGCGATAGCGATCCAAAAATAATTAAATGTCTTTTTTAAATAAAATATTATAAAATAAAAAATTTAAATAAAATTTAGGTCACGTTTCGATGTTAGCAAAAATAAAGGTGGTTAACAAGAATGGAAATGAAACACTATTTGTATCTTAAAACCATAGTTGAATAACAAAGTACATGATTTGCAAAAGATGGGGGGACAGGGAAGCAATAATGCAAAAATTAGTTCTCTTCGATTGGTTTCTGTACTAAAGTGGCCTAATGGTACCGCAACAGTTCAAATTACCATTTTTTTTACATCAAATCAAAATATCAAATTAAAACCTATCAAAACTTAGCCTATCAAAACCCTACCAAAAATGTCCAAAATAGAGAGAAAATCGTCTAGATCAGATCTGTCCAAATCCACATCCCTGTCAAGTAACAAAAAGTTGTAACCAAATATTTTTGATTATTTGCAACTCGAAAGTCTGGTTGTATCTTAAAGCTGTTTTCCGTTAACTGGAAATTTGAACATATGCAATCAAAGTTTATTTCATATTTATTTTTCCCGTCTACTTTTGTCTTATGGTTTTGAATATTTCGTATCATTAGTCCGAACACCAAAATGACAACATGCTACACAGTTCCCCTAACGTCGTTTGTAGAGCATCATTTTGTGGTTTCTATCCGAAAATGAGAGATTTTGTGTAAAGTGAAAAAGCGCAAAAATTAAAACTTTTTTTTACTTTTCAGCAGTTTTTTTGCTGCTTTTTAAACTTTGCCCTTTTGGCTACCATTGCCTGCGATTGAGGCTGATTCAAACACAAAAATTAATTTTTAAATTAAAATTACAATCAAACCAATTGATTAGCATGTTACATTTCCACATTGCAAACAACGTTCGAAGAATATTGTTAATAATAACGTGTGCAACGATGATGGAACAAAAATACGTTATTAATTGACGTCGATTGATTAATTAAACTAATTTGACGTTGACTAATTGATTGTATAATACAGCAAAATGTACAAATTAAATCAACCCGTCTTTGATTTAACGAATTAGCATAATGGCTTTTGTAGATTAACCATAAATGTGCCAAAATCGTTATTGCTGTGCTGATACAAAAATAATGAAAAGTAATTTTTTTAATGTTTGATAAACATTTGATAAACAAACAAAATAAACATTTTGATCTAAAGTATTTAATTTCATCGTTCAATTAGTTTGAAATTTACTGCCAAGTGCTTTTGTAGATTAACCATAAATGTGCCAGATTCGGGAGCAGTTTTGATTTTACTCAAAAACTTTAACACGATTGTCCAAACAAAAAAGAAGAAAATGTTCTAGAACAGATTTCTCCGAATCCAGTTCTATCAATAATTCTATCAGTATCCGCAGAGCCCACATGTGCAAAACATATGAACTAGCGGTTGACGTGCGCGGCATCTTAGTACAACTTACAAAAAATCTCTTAACAAACTCGATAAATAAATTCGTTTGAAGTTATGATTTTACAACAAAAAAAACTTTGACACAATTGTCCAAACAACGAAATCAGTTCTATGAATAATTCTCTCAATATCCGCAGAGCCCTCGTGTGCAATGCAAATCAACTAGCGGAGGACGTGCGAGGCATGCGTACGAGATTGCAAAAAATATTTGGAATTGATTTCTCGGTTAGGTTTCATTTAATTTACTGCGCTGGTCTTCCTTCGGACGACCTTTTGAAACGCCTGATCGAAACTCAAATCTACCGCTGCAAACGAAACGTCGTAATCATTCAATTTCATGAGCTCTATGAATGAGATAATCTGGTTTGCAGATAAAAAAATTTTTTTTTAAATAATTCCAAAAAATATAAAAAATCTTTTAAGATTACTAAATTTCAGTTGGGACAAACAAGCCTTGATCAGGCAACGGAAAAAATACAGAGATTACAATATTAACTCTGTCGCGGGCTCGGAGAAATTAATTCCAAAAATTAAATATGTGGTATTTAGTTGATGCAAGTGCTGAAAATTGTCGAACAATTATCCGTAATACTAAAGATAATTTTCATTTTAAATTATCGTAAATTATAGTCGTTGATTTGTTAAAAGAACTGCTTGATTGAATCAATTAATTAAAATTAACAAATTCACAAAAGAACCTCAGAACTGCATTCTATCATTTTCCGCAGTGCCCACGAGTGCAAAGCAAATAAACTAGAGGAGGACGTGCGAGGACGTGTTACGTCGGATACAAAAAATCCTCTCGATGTTGTGTTGCAATGTTTGATAATGTGCGAAAATGTTCAAAAATGCGGTTTTACACACTTTTATTTTGTTCAAGAACAATGATTCAAGATTCCAGATTTTATCAAAATTTTATCAAATTGTTCAAGGAGATTTACAAAGGTTCACACATAAAACAATTAATTCCTCAATTGAGCTAAGAGCGATATTTTTTGCTGTTTTTTCAACAGTTTTTCCGCCTTTTTCCTTTTCCCAATGTTTGTGTCCTATGCGCAACTCCTCTTCCTCCACAGCTTTGTTCCATCCTTCTGTCGTTGTTCCTGGAACTGACGTTCAGCTTCGATTAGCTGGCTCACCACTTTCTTGATGTCGGACTTCAAAAATAAACAATCTAAAAATTCAAAAACCGCAAAGTCGTGACCCCAAAAATGTTATTGAAATCTGAGATGCTGATCAAAGACGAATAAATATTGTTACCAAAATGTGGGAATTAATTTCTAATTCGGCTTTCTAATGTGATTGGCAAAAAAATATTCCGTGCACATGTACTGTGCGATATTGTTGATCCAGCCAGAGAAATGCAAAAATAATTAATTTTTACATTCAATTGATTTAAATTGTTCTTCAAAGAGTTGAATTAAATCCAAACAGGAGTCAAACCAATCGCATAAGCGAAAATTACCGAAAAATAAAACTTAGAACAAATAGAAATAGAACAAATAGAACTTAGAACTTCGGTATTTCTGAGTAAATACACGGACCGAAAGGAAGACCTTCAAAAATATTTAATTTCATCGTTTAATTGATTTAAATTGTTCTTCAAATGGTTGAATTAAAGTTGAGTTGGAAAACATTTAGAAAAAACACCGTTGGAGTTTACGCATTTCAATTACGATTTTGCATGTCGCTGTTCTCTTAAAAACCCTTAAAATCAAAAATACTACAAAATCTAAACATTTAGTATGTCACACTAAACCTTGCTAAACTCGATTAAGATCTACCGTTTTTTTAACAAAATCAAATCAAGAAGTAATGAGTTATCAATGCGAAATGAACAAAAAAATCTGGTGTCATATTCATATTCATCATATGCGTTTGTAAAACTCATAAACAAATCTTGAAAAGAATTTCAATGCCAAAAGTAATTAAAAATCAATCAAAGTTCATCTTGAAAAAATGCGATCGTTGATCATTGAAAAACCGAGCTTTTAACTTTTAATTTTAACCTATTATTTTAAACAAAATCCAAACGCGATGAACGACGCTAATTCAACGCTTGTATTCAAATTTATGAAGAACAGTTGCTGGGTTGAGGTCGCACTAGACAAAAAAGTCAATTTTGCAATACAGTAGCAATAAAGTCAATACAGTTAACGGACTGCAGACTAGAAAAATGAAAAATATGAAAAAAATCTGTCCTTCAAAATTCTAATCAATTCTTTTTGCATGTTACAATTCAGAGTTACACTGCCGCTTTTTTTTTAATTTGAAAAAAAAAACAATTAACTACACCTAACTGAAATTATCAAAAATTCGTTTTTTTTCTTAATTTTGTTCACCTTGGCTGAATATTATTCAGTAAAGGTCGCAGAGTTTTTTTGGCTCTCCATTTTCGAAAATGTAGAAAAGCGATCATTATAGTGTTTGTGGTAAAATGATATCCAAGCAAAAAGTCGAGGTTTAAAAGTTTAAAATGCATCAAAACGCGTGTGTTCAACATTGTGCTCAACAAAAAATTGTTCTTTTTAACCGATATTTGGCTAATTATTCAACAAAGGTTCAACGGCTTCAAAAAACTTTTTTAAAAAAATTGTCGCTAACTTTCATTTTCTATCAAATATTCCAAAATTTGAAAAAATTAATCTATTGTAATACATGAAATGACAATTGAACATTCTCGATTATCTGGTCTGAAAGTGCAATTTGAGATGTTTCAAAAATAAATCAAACCGCTTACAATTATTCACTTTAATAAATAAAAAATAAACAGTAATTTGCGACCCAATGCACATGGCTCAATAAATGTAATAATAAATGAAATTTCCTGGAACGCTGGAACCATTAAAAACAGATTAAATGAAAAGGAAACCTTGCTCAAAAATAAATTTAAAATGAAATGTCAGTGTTGACCCAAAATATGATTTTTAGAAGACGTCTGATGTCTGATGCGAATGATGAAAATTTGGAATGAAATAAAACTGAAAGCATCAAAATGAACTTTTGCCGAAAAATAGGTGCCAAAAAACAGATTAAAAAATTCTGCGGCTTTGGTTTTCGCTCCACGGTAAGAAAAAAAGTAAAAAGACAGGAAAGTTAATCAATAAAATTATAGTCGGATTTATTCGTAAATGTCGTAAATTCCAAAGTATTTTGTTTGCATTTAACATTTTGTATTTTGTTTTGCTTCAATAAACAAAGTAGCAACAAAATGTTTTCTGAAAAGGTTTGACCAGGCTGATTACAAAAATATTTAAATTCTTTTAAATCGCAGAGCCTCAAAAATCAAAAAAATTTAACATGTTAACATTTAAAGTGAACAAAAAAATTAACATTTAAATTGCGATTTATACAGATCTAAAGTCAGAGATACCGCGCTGTATTTCGATTATTTAAATTGGCTGTACTGGAGTACAAAAATTAAACGTTCAATTGTCAAAGGCCGGGACACCGCACTGTGAAAGTGATTTGCAAATTAAGGTTTATTGTGGATTTTCTCGAAAAATCTGATCTGAAATAATTCCGAAAATCAAATTGTAAGGATAATCTGTAAGGATATTCTCAAAAAATCTTAGTCATTTTTTTTTGTAACAGTCATTCAATCCATTTCTAAGATATTTCAAGAATGCATGCTTATTGCATGACGCTGTCAAATTTGGCACGATGACAAAAAAGATTAAAACATATTTCTTTTCGTCGTCGGTCTCAGGGCAAACTTCTCCTCGACTAGAAATACACGATGAAATTAAGTTCTCAACTACTCGCTCAATCACAGGCAGCATCACTTTGTTTATGCGTGCAAAAAGCAACAGTCACATCGTCCAGAGTTAATAATTTTTTTTTAAATAGGCGGAAAAGAAAGGCGAACAAAAATTAAACGTTGAATTCAATTGTCTAAAGCCCGGGACTCTGCGCTATGAACCTGATTTGCAAATTGACGCCCTTTAAGAAGTTTTTCAAGAAATCTTACTATTAATAATAAAATTTACAGTCTAAAAAAGTCTAATTAAAAAATTCACTGAGCTGCAAAAATGAAATTGAAATTTCGTTAATCTGTAAATATTTGCTTTACTCAATTTAATTCAGAAGAACTAATTTCCCCGATACAAAAATAAATTGCATTAAAAAAGGTTTTTCGATTTTTTCGAAAAAGTGAAAAAATAAAAATTCTTTTAAAAAAAATTCTAAACATTTTTTACAAAATTTCAATTTCCAAATGATCAAAATGTCTTATGCTGATTTGTTGATTTGCTGATTTTGCGTTTGTGTGTTTAAAACTCAACAACAATAATATGTACAAGTGTCTTTAAAATGAAATTGCACGATCTAGAAGCAAATCGTTAGCTTAACATTGGCTTTCTTTGACCGACTTTAGTGTGAATGTCAACTTTTTGATGCCGATTGAATTGAAAGACGCTTAAAACGTTCAGTTAGGCTGGTTTGGGGTGGCCATAAATATTGGAACTGGTAATTCTAAAGTTGTTTAAAACTATAAAAGTTTCAAACAATTTTTAAAAAAATTTACCTAAAAAAGTTTGATTGATCGAAAGTTGTGGCTGTTCTGATCGAATAGCAAAAAAAAATGTTTAAAATCCCCTTTACGTGTGCAAAAAGAAATAATTTCTTTCCCAAAACCATGCCGTGACGTGTTGTGTTGGTGTTCAATCTATGCCGTGTTGGTTGTTGGACAGAGGACATCTTTGTGGACTCCAAAAATAACATTACGCGTGTTGACCAACTCATGAAGCGAACACAACTGTAACTACAGTAACTTGCTATCACAATCGTTGTTAAGATTAAAAATGATAGCACATCAAATGTTCTTTATTTTTTTGTCGTCAAATGTCTTTTATTAAAACGTGGCACAAGTATTTGGATCCATTGTCAGGTCGACCTTTTTAATTGTACAATTTTGCTATCGCAAAATAAATAAAGAATTAAAACAAATAGGAATTCACTAGGAACTTACAAGTTTCTGACAACTTACAAGAAATTACGTTATTGGTAAATTGTCACAGAATTCAAACGTTTAATTAAAATAATTTTTAGTGCTAGTGAAAAATCAAAAATTTGCCATTCGGTCAGAGTCTAAAGCGACTAAATGAGTTGGTCGCAACTTCGTCCCAACTGACCTGTCGACTGATCAGTTGTGGAGTTTTCGGGAAAATCAGATTTCGCACATTGCGATCGGGTTCCGTGCCCGTATCGGTTGAGTTTAGTGAATATGATAGGTATACAAAGGATGAGAATTAAGAATCGGTGGTTCGTTTAAGCTGTGCGCACTTAGGCACCGCGAGAGGCTTCCAAATGCGCTACGGCGGGAGCTCCAAATGTGATGGCGGCCGAGTCCGCTTAACAACCAACCGAAACCCGTCTCCCGATGAACCCGATGTAACCAAACACAAACACATTAAATAACAACAACCTTTATTAGCGGCACAATATACAGAGGATTACGGTAAGGAGGGGACGGAGAGGGCGCGGGCAGGCGGCTGCGGGAGCAGCCGCCCACGAGGGTGCGCTGGGTCCTTAGTCGAATGAGAATGGGCTGAGAGCGCTGGGACGCGATGGTCAAGAGTGACCTCTCGTTGGGGAGGAGTGAGTGGGCGGCGCGGCGAGTGACGTCCGGCCTTCACACCACTACCAAAAAATTTGCAACTTTTTTTTTTAATTTTTGTCGTTTTCAATAAATTTAGTCGCAACTTGAAAGTCTTGGTGGAAAATCCAATCGAATCGTTTCTGAAGCAACGAAACCAAAGATGACAGGTTTTACGGTGTGGTGACACACTAAAATTAATAAAAGCTATGTAGTGACTTTTTGAGGAGCTCACAATTAAGCCAAAAAAACATGCATTCATTCATATCAACTCGTCCCTAAATGTCATCAACTCATTATCAATAAATGTGTATTTTATATTAAAACGTTGAGCAACCCTTGTTTTATTTGAATTTTTATATGATAAAAAAATGTTGCTATGTTTTGTGACTTTTGGCTTGGCCTGGTTTGGTTTTGCCAAAAAGAACAAAAGTGAATTTATTTATTTATGTTAAAAGCATCATTATTGAGCACCAAAAATGGGCACTCAGTGCATTTAATTCATTTCGAAAATGTTCGATAATCAAAAGTGGAATTAGTTAGTGTGATGATGATTGTTTAAAAAAAGCGATGATCAATATAGACTCATCAGTGAAATCCAAAAATTTAAATTTTTTGAATTTTTTTTTTGGTTATTTTTCGTTATAGATTTAGATTTACCCAAAAAATAACTAGAGAAAAAACGCCATCTAAAGAGTTTGAATATCCTGTTCAAAAAATTCGATGCGATGCAAAATACAAAATTTACTCGATGCAAAATTTATAAACAAATAAAAAAATTGCAATGCCCAAAATAATTAAAAATAAATTTTCATCTTAGTTCATCTTGAAAAAAATTGTTGATGTAATCGTTAAAAGACCGATCTAGCAGATCTTTTAATCGACGATTATTGTATTTAAATTTATGAAGAACAGTCGCTGGGTTGAGGTCGCACTCGACAAAAAAGTCATTTTTGCTTGTGGATAATACAGTTAACGGACTGCAGACTAGAAAAACATGAACATCTGTCCTTCAAAATGCTAATTTACTTTTTGTATGTTACCGACTAAATAGTCATATCGGCTAGTATTCAAAAATGTTAATTTCTTTTCATTTATTGTGCGCGCTTGGGCGTAATTAAATGAAAATAGAACAAATTCGCGCAAAGTTGTGTTTAAAAATTAGAAAAATTATTTAAATTATTAATTTAATTGAATGTTTCAAATATAACAAATAGTTTCAAATCCAACCTTTTTGAGTGACTACAGGTTGATGTATTTGGTGTTCAAAAATGAAAATAACTCTTCTTTTTTTCTCATCGATAAAATGGTTACAATGGACAATTATCAAAAATGTGTACTTCTTTTAATCATTCAGCCATTTTAATCATGAACGAGGACTTCAAAAATGAAATTAAAAAACTTTTTGAAACTTTTTTCTTTGTTGCTTGTCGACGAAATGGTCAACAAGTTGTTCACTCAAAAAATGTTCACTTCTTTTAATCATTATATTCTGAATAAATTGTGCTCTTTGTAATTGATTGAAATTATAAAAAAAACCGTAACAGGTTTTTTTTTAAGAAAAAGTAAAGATCAGCCGCCATTTTAGTAGTAATTTCCAAAACTTGTACATATAGTGCAGAAATTGAATTAATAAAAACTGATTCCAAAGCATCCAAAAATAAATCTAAAATTTTGTCTTCGGTTAAACAACCATCGGTTGGGTCGGCCGAATTTTGTACCGTATAAAATATGAAAAACAGTTTTGTCGACATTAACACAAAATCCAGTGAAAATGAGAACGCAGGATAGAGAACGGCTGGCAAAAATAAATCTAAAATCTTGTCTTGGTTTGAATCTGATAGAAAATTATTGTTTATGTCTCATTTATGTGAGTGCAGGTGGAAAGTAAGCGTAGCTGACGAGAAGACCGCAGTATCCTACAATACAGATACAATGTGTCTCCATGCGTGCCCAGCCCTAAGCGGCAGAGACGAGCAGAGACAGAGAAGAGATGATTTTGCAAATGCACTTTTGCGATTACGATAAGTTATCTAATCCACTCATCAAAAAATATCCATTTTTGTAGTTTGTCGTATTTATAACAAGATGACTTTTTTGAAATGATTTTAATTTCTTATAATTAAATTCAATGAAACGAAACGTTGCATTAAAAAAGTTTTTGAAACAGGCAAAAATATTAATTTGCTCAGGATACAAAAATGAAAATAACTCGTAGTTTGTTTTGTTTTTTAAATTTTGTTCAAAAATTTGGAAAAATAATTGAATTTTTCAAATAGAACAAAAACTTTCAAATCCAACTTTTTTCAGTGACTACAGGAACCAGGAGTTGGTCTTCAAATTTTCATTTTCTGAACCACAGAGGGTGGACTAAAAAATAGGTTTTGTTTCCGAAATCACAGTCGGATAAATGTGGGATTAAAGTTCTAGAGAAATGAAAACGAGTGGAAAAGTCTGAAATCACATAAATAAGTCGCTGTTGTGTCAAAAAAATGTTTTAAAAATGAACGACAAGAAATTAATTATACTTGTATATACTTGTTTTTTAAATTTAAATTATTTTTTTCAATTTTGTAGTTAACAATTATACCTTGAAAATAATCCGGTGGATTGTATGCTCGCAATACAAGAAGCATCCAAAAAATATAAAAACAAAATGTAAATTACTGGGCGAGTCTCAACCCAATGCAAAAAAGGAAGAAAAAAAAACGAAGAAATCTTGAATTGAATTATCCAAGATTTGATTTTTAACCATCTACTACCAGGTTCCACCGCGTGAAGAGAAGCGGTAGAAGATATCAAAAAGTAGAATCACGCTGTTGCGTTAATTGCATTGCTCGACAGCAAGCTAACTTTGTGGACTGTTAAAAAATATTATTGGCGTCTTTAAAAAGTTCAAAAATGCCTGACGTACGTGTACACCGTAAAATGTAGCAATTTTTTTATTAACTCAAACATGAGCTGTAAGACGACTCTCAAAAAATTACAAAACAAGATTTAACGCTTGATCTGAACTGACTTTTTGCTGAAAAACGAAACGTTTAACATTTTTAACAATTTTGAAGAATGCAAATGATAAAAACTTTTATTTTGCCAAAAAAAATGCGATGAAGCGGTTGTTTATTGGCAAGAAGCAAAGTTAAGGAACGGATCAGTGTGGAATGCAGTAAAAATTACTTTTCGAAATTGAACTGTTCAGTTCGAATATTGAAACCGTCGTGATGTGCTTGCAATTTGCGCGCGCTCTAGTTGAGAAAAAAATAAAACTAATTTCTAAAAACTCAGAAAGTTTTATCAAGTGTTTTCAAGACAAACAACCTCAAAAATCCAGAAAAGATTAAACAAAAATTGTTGCAAAATTTATTAAGACGATGAGCTAATAAAAGGTTTGGAAATAGTAGGATCGACCAATACACAAAAATATATTTTAGTCTTAATTTATTTAAAGAGACAATGAACCACAAAATGGCTACTTCCTTTACTTTTCAAAAATAAATTTAAGAATTTGCTCTTATTTGAACCAAAGAAAGAAAACAATTAATTATTTTGAATTTAAAAAATTTTCTTCACGAATTCAATTAAAAATTATCCACTAAGCAGTATTATCTAAATATCAGCAGCAGTTTTCACCGGGGACCTGTGGTGGCCATTCGTATTCGCAAAAATTTGGTTAAGTGGTTAAAAGTGGTTAAAAATGATACCAAAGTAGAGAGTTCATGTCAATTGCAGAAACGAGCAAAAATTAGCCAATTATCAAAAATACGATAAAACGATGAGCTAGAAAAGGAAAAGGCAACATATAACATATAAAAGTATAACCAATTAAAATTCGTTTCTACATATTCGCTTTAGCCTTGTTTTTGTCTTTACACGACTTTACAAGCGACACTCAACCGCAAAAATCGATAAAAAATAAATTTTTATATTTAAATTAAATTAAAAATTCCACGCTAAGCACTATCTAAATCTTAATCTGAGCAGTTTTAATTTCCTAATTTTGTCCATAAGCGGTAACCAATTTTATGTTCAAGAGAGCATTCAGTAAAAATAGCCCTTTATATATTACTGAGCTTATGGGTGGCATTTAATGAAATTTCGCAAAAATTCAAATGATTAAAAAATGATACCAATGTTTATGTTAGATTAAAGTTAACAAACAGCCAAGCAGAAGGATACCCAAACAACCAAAAATATTCCCTTTAAAAATTCGTTTCTATTCGCTTTAGCCTCCTATCGCAAGCCGCAAAAAGCAAAAATGGTGTCTCGAAGCAATAAATTCTATAGAAATTTGGGCTCAAGAATTTGGGCTTAAGAATTGCTAGTCAAAAATTTTAGTGAAAAATTTCAAAAGCAACGTTTATTGTTTTTTGATTCTCCAGCAATAACTTTAAAAATTGATTTTTCTTCAATAATTATCGGCCTGGAACTGCAAATGGCTTTTTTCTTTAAAGTTTGCAATTAATTAAAAAAAGATTTTTAAACATTTATAGACAAGCAGAAAGCACAGAATAGTCAAGAATTAAAAATTGGAATTAATTGTTTTGGGTCATATTTTTTGGGTCTTTTTTCCGGACACCGGTTACTTCACAAAAAATATTTTTTTTAACACGTATTTGAGAAAATAGAGTAATTGGCAAAAATTAACTAGGAGGCTAAAGTGATATGCGAACGATTTATTATGAACGACCGCATTGATCTGAACACTCAATGTTGTAGTGTGCACCAAGAGATCCACCCAAAAATTCTAAACTTTGTAAAAATGTCGCAAAACATTTTTTAACATTAAAAAAAAATTAAAACCAATAAAACCCGCAAAATTACGCATGCAACCCAAATTGTTGATAAAAAAACTGCTAAAAATCGATAGTGCGGTTCCTTTTCAAAACGAAAATCATTGCTCAAGATTTGTCTTCAACTGCGTTTTTAATTTGATCTTAAAAATGTGAATTATACATTATTGATTGGTGGTCACAGAACTGTTTGGTTCTGTTTGATTCCGGACAAAAAAAAATTTTCTGTACGCTCGTTAAGTTCTGTATTGGCTGATGCACCCTTCCACACGTGTTAGCAAGCGCAATAATATTTTTTTAAACACGTATTTGAGAAAATAGTAATTGGCAAAACTAGAGTGCGAACGATTTATTTATTAACGACCGCCTTGACCTGGAGACTCAATGTTGTAGTTTGAGTGGCAAAAATGTAGCTCATTCAGGAAGTCGGGAACTGAGACCGCTTTCTGCGGTTTACCCGTTCGTTTTGTTCAATTCTAGCACAAAAAATAAATGTTGTTCCAAAACAATGGCTAATTTTATGTTAGTTAAATGCTTTTGAATCGGATCGACCCAATGCACTCAAACCGGACCATCAAAAATATTCAATTTAAAGAAAAAAAAACAGTCAGCTCAATACAGTTAAAAAATTGTGTTAAACTGCGTTTTTAATTTAAATTTAAAAAATTAAATCATATTGTTTGGCGGTCACAAAACTGCTCTAAACAAATTGCCACGCAGTTTCTTGTATACAGGAATTTGTTTCCTGCAAGATGGGAAGGAAATCCCGCTTCTCGTTCCCAAGTAAGCGAACATTGACCGCATCACTAACTAATAGCGCATCGCAGATGGATTCTGATTCGGACCAAAAAACAATCCTAAATCTTTGTTCGTTTTTTTAAATAAACAAAAATTGGAGCTTTCATAAATGGTTTTCGAATCTGATCGATCCGTTGATTATAAAGAGAGATCATCTAAGAGGATGAAGCAGCTCGAGATGGAGCAGGTCAAAAATTTGTGAATGTTTTAATCGGATTTCTGCTTGCTCCAAAGAAGCGATTAATGACCGCCTTGACCTGATGAGTCATCAAGTCAAGGGGCTCCGCAACTGTAATTTGTAAAAATGCGACTATTTCAAGATGGCGGAAACTAAGACATTTATGAATCTTTCTCTGTCGTTTACCAGTTTGCTTTGTTTAATTCTGCCACAAAAAAGTAAATTTAGTTCCTAAACAAGGCTACTTTCACGTAAGTGCTTATGAATCGGATCGTCGACCCACTGCAGTCAGCGAGAAAGCCAAGTCAAAGAACCGTTGCATCGCCAAAAATAGTGAAATTATGAAAAATAACAAAAGTGTTCTCGCTTGTTGTATTTTTCTGAAACGGATTAACCCGCAAAAACATATTTTCTGTTAGTTGAAAGTTCGATTAAGCAGACAACAAGACATTGTGATAAAAACTGCCAAAAAGAGATATTCAATTTTCATACCGAATCTTGAAACATGAGTTGCACAAAGTGGATTACAAAAATTTAAAATTATCGTTAGCTTTTTCTGTAAATATATAAAAAATTGAACTAATCATTGGCTAGTTTCATCTGAATGAATCGTTTTCCAGATCGACCGACCCACCGCAGTGAAAGCTAAGTGAACTGAGATATTGAAAATACTGTACCAAAAATAATGAAGTTTGAAAAAATCGTGGTAAATCTTTCTTCAATTAAAATCATGAAAACCCACCAAAAAGTTTTCTTGTTATGCTTAAGGATTGCTTTGATGCGATTCAATGTTCAAACTGAATCACAAGAGAATCGCTTCTCCACGATGCCAAAAATTTAAAATGTTCTTTAAAATAAAAAAATAACTCGCGGCCAAGTCCTAGAGGTAGAATGAAATATTTTAAAAAAAAATATTTAAATTAAAAAATTGAATTGAGCTTTTGATTTCCAACGTTCAAGTCCCTCGAGTTCAAACTAAATGTAAGTGTCATTAGGTTTTCAGGTTAATTTCAGATTAATTTAGGTTAATTGTGATACAATTTGTATGAATGAAAACATCGTCCCGTTGACAGATTGCGAAAAAAACAGATTTAAAAAATAATTTAAAAAATTTTTATTTTTTATTTTGTAAGCTTTTTCCACAAAAATGTAAAACAGTAATATGCACGTGGATAATGAGCCACAGCGCGCACGTGTTTGAAACGTTGAAATGAGGATACATGTTAGATACTCCTCGTTTTGCGATGAAGCGGTTGTTTGTGGGCAATAAGCAAAGTTAAAGTCTTCCACGTCAGATTAACATCTTTAATTAACTAAATTTTAGAAATCACCTCCATTGCAAAAATTAATTGCAGAAACTGCTGGAAAGCAGACGTACATCCAGTCGTCCAAAAATTAAATATATTACAAATGAATTTTAAGAAATGCGTGCATTTTTGCGTGCGTTTCCGGAGAAATTGATTTAAGAGCAAAAATTTCAAGTTTATTCAACTTGGTATAATCTAACGTAGTAAATTCTAAACTGGCCGGCTCGCTTGGATTTTTGAAAAAAAGAAGCCAGGAAAACGAGATCATTGACCAGATACGCGATGACCAGATACTCCTTTAGTTCTGAAACTAAATTTTTTAAATTTATTTAAAAAAACAGTTTTAAAGAAAATTCAACAACGAGAAACAGGTTTCACCGTGCTAGCAGACCGTTGATTATAAAGAGACGTCCTTTAATGAGCAGTTCGAGCAGCTCAAAAATTTGAATTTTTTAATTGGTTTTTTGCTTGTTCCAAAAGAAGCCGAAAATTGTGCTTTATTAATGATCGCCTCTTGACCTGATGACTGTTGCGGAGGAACCGTCAGACAAAAATGTAGTACAAAAACATACAAAAATGTAGTTCGTTTTGTTGAATTCTGCTGAAAACTGAGATTTTTTTGCGAATATTGCAATGAACCACAGCGTTCAAAAATGCCTTTGTATCTCTGTAGAATTGGGGCTCCTTTATGAGTTCAAAAATGAATTGGATATGACAATTGGATATCCATCGGAACAAAATAATAGATCGCATCGGTTACGCGCACAAAACATATAAATACCTAAAAAAACGAACGTTGTTTCCGCTGCTTGAGCATACTGATCAGCGTTGATTTGTTTTCTGCATTATAAACTTTTGAAGCTTTGGAACGACGTTGTGGTCTATTTAAAATTAGGAGCTATTAAAGTTAAAATTATGGCTATGAAAATTCGAAAAAATTTCAACCTGCAGCTTTGATTGGTATTGAAAATTGGTAATTTTGGACATTTCATTTGTTCTGGTCATCAGAAACGTCTTCACTCTCGCTTTTTTGCTATATTACGTTTGTTTGGATCATAGAGGTAATCGTTTATTGATGCGAATTTGATGTCAGATGCAATACAAAAATAACTTGAAGTTATGCCTCATCCGTCAGCATCTCAATACCAAATCTTGATAGCTGATGGTCCCAGGACTTGGGAACAGAAACCTCTAGGATAAAACGTGGACGCCGGAACGGCCGACAAAATGGTCTCGTGGTTCATGCTCCAAAAATGAAAAAAACTTTTCGTTTTTTCTTACCGACAAAATGATCAAATATTTAAAAATATTTCATTTTTACTTTTCACTTTTCATTTTTTTATTTTGTGCGCTTGAGCTTAATTAAATGAAAATACAACAATTTTTGTGTCCAAAAATTTGAAAAAATTGAAAAAAAAATGATCCAACTCCAACGCAAATCCAACCTTTGTGAGTGAGTACAGGAACCGGGAGGTTGCCTTCAAAAATGAAATTAACTCTTTTCTTTTTGCTTATTGACAAAATGGTCAAAGTGGACCTTAAAAATCCGGTGGATTGTATGCAAGTCAACTCAAGAATTCAAGTCAAGAAGTGTCCAAAAAAGGATAAAAGCAAAATGTAAACTACTGGGCAAGAAATAAAAAGAAGAAATCTTGAATTGAATTAGCCAAGATTTGATTTTAAAGCGTCTACTACATGGGATAACCGCGAGAAGAGAGGAGGTGGAGAAGATGGCAAAAAAATAGAAAATTGAAAACTGGTGAATATGAGGACATAATGAGTCTTAATGCGTCTGTTTTTCCCAAAGTAAACGGAATAAAAAGCATTTTAAATTGTAGTTGTTGTGTTGATTGGATTTCTCAACTGCACTTTTGGACTGTTAAACAATATTGACTTTGACTTGTTTAAAAACTTCAAAAATGCCTGATGTACGTAAAATGTTAGCTGATAATTTTTTGTATCTCAAAGGACGTCCCTCAAAAAATTACAAAACAAGATTTAACGCTTGATCTGAACTGACTTTTTGCTGGAAAAAGAAAAGTTTAACATTTTAAAACATTAAAAAATTTTGAAGAATGCAAATAATAAAAACTTGCAATAATTAGTATTAGTCTGTCAAATAATAATATTGACTCTTTTTAAAAGTTCAAATGTTCAAGAACGTCTTGTGTACGTGCACGCGGCTGGACAAAAAAAAGCACGCGCCACAAAAAAATTGCTGTTCCAACATCAATTTCTGCACTCGAATGTCACAAAAATGATTATAAAATTGTGAGCTAACAATTCCTTAAATGAAGTAAAACATGAGTTGCAGATTCGTAGGGTGAGTCGCAAAAAAATTACAAAACTGATTTTTTTGCTGAAAACATAAAAATCAATTAATCAGGTAAACGTTGACTTGAAAAACTAAACTTGAATACATTATTAAGCAGATTTGCTGAAAAAGTGATCGGTCGGTATTTACTCGAGCGATTTGCTAGTTGATTGAATCGACAAAAAAGAGACAAAACGCTAGCTTAACTGACTGTTAAATAATAATATTGACACTTTTTTTTTTACTGCTCTGATCCATAATTTTTGCTGACAATCCAGGTTGTTTAAAAATTGATCCCTACTTTTGTGAATGAACAAAAATTTCATGGAGACGATTTGATTTGATTAAAAACAGAGGCACAGTGAAGATTTTGGTCTAATATCTACAAAAAACAAATCAGACTATGAAACAGGCTTAAAATCTGGAACGTTAAACCATACGGTCACCACCCTATAACATTTCATCGTTTTTCCAGTAACAAAAGTAGCAGAAGATGAAACATCAAAAATGCTTTCACTTCGTTGCCAAAGTATGAAAAGATGATTGCAAAAAATTTTCGTTTTTTAACTATCTTTAATTGTCTTCATTTTAGCCAAAACAAATCAAAAAAATCAAAAAAAAATGCGTTCAAAAATAATATGACGAAACCCCACTATTACTGTATTATAAATTCCACGTGGATCGTTGTCCCAATTGATTTGATGTCTCCGTGCTGTTGTGTTGCTCTCACCGCCGGAGGTTCGATCAAAAAAATTCTTCTAGTTTTTATGCAATTTACAGAGCGGTATTTCATTAATCTTAATTCCTATGACCATTTTCTGTGAAATATGTCACTGATTTATGCAATTGTCGGTGCGTATAACAAATAAAATTAAACTAAAAACGGGTTAAAAACGGTTCACTTTAATTAAGGTGTGGACAACTGTGTGGACAGCTACATTGATTTTAGATACAGGTACTTTTGTTTTCCCCTAAATTTTCAAATTGTAAAAAGAGCGCCAAATGCAAATCGTTTCCTGAAATTGTTAAGCAAAATTTTGAAAGATTGAAACGTTCTGCCTGAAAAAAACTGAAAAAAAATTTTGGGTTCGATTAAAAAACGAGTAAAAAGTTTTTATTTTGTGTTTGACCTGTTCAACTGATGTGCAAAAATAAACTCAATTTTAATTCGAATATTGGTTTTGAAATTTTTGTATTCTTTTATATTTTTGCATGTATTCTTGCGTATAATGTATTTTAGCTAAAAAAAAAAGCGAGATTGCGAAGCGAGAGTTGAACTGCAAAAAAAGAAAAAAAATAAACCGAATACTACCAGATGTAACTGCCGAAAGCTGGTGTAAAATTTAAAAGTTTTGAAAAAAGCGCAGAAAAAGTAATCTTCATGCAAAAAAATATTTTTTCTATTTTTGTTGTAAAGCGGAGCGGAGTGGAGAACTGTCGCAATCACATTTATTGAGATTCAAAGACTACGGTGCGGTGACGGCTTTTAAAGCATTATACATTACAACGAAGCGGCCCGAGAGCGTCTTGCTTGCGTCATGCGCTTTGGTCGCGCTTGTCGCGAGAATTTTTATTAATAAAACAAATGAAATTACATGATTATATTATTTAAACCTTAAATTGTATCTTACTAATAATGCGGTTAGAAACAACCGTACAAAAACAAAAAATTTAAAGAATCCAGAAATATTTGTTTGAAGTTTACAATCTAGTGGAGCTCCAGATAATGAAAGATTTTTAATTCTTTGTGCGCACAGAAAACCATAATTACAAAATCAAAAACAAAATTTACTTCCAGTAAGTTGAGAGGCAGCCAGAGGCAAAAAAACAAACAATCTTTTTTCTCTTTATTGTACCAAACACGGTAAACACTATTTCGCATGAAAGAACACTTTTTCGCTTTCATATCATTCTGTGCGCGAATATGGAACACTACTGGGAGCTACAAATTAAAGTGTTACGCCAATAAAACAGCGACCTACGACCAAAAATTAATACAATGCCGGAAAAGGTTTATTGAGTGTTCCAAGTGCTACAAACTACTTTGAATAATGAATGAATGAGAAAATGCAATGACTATCGTCTAATAAGGCACAAGAAAATGCAGACCCTATGCCGGTGTACGGCAACCATTTTAACAATAAATTGAAACTGATTTCATCGCACGACAAGTATACAAAAAAAATTTAAAAATTTTGCTATTAGTAAAATTTCGTTGGTGTCCAAAAAATCTTTTTTGGTATTTTGTGATTTGTTTTATAGAATAGTACGATCCACGATCTACTTAAATGTTTCCAACGATAAAGCCTTGCAATCACAAAAATCAATCAAGCAAATGGTTCTAAACAGTGCTTGGAATTGACATCACAACTAAAAAACAAAAACAAGAAATCCACTACCAAAAAACTTTTCTTTTTTGATTTTTTGAAATTTTTATTTTATTTATTTTAAAATCGCACATCAACAACAAACAACAACAAAAACAAACAAAGCACAGCAAAAATGTCACACTTTTCCCATCATTTCCATCACTCCACCATCAAAAAACTACTGAAAAGTTCTATTAAGATGAGAGGATCAGTTTTGTCCTCTGTCCCACGTTCGCACTTGACGCACTGCTTTCTGGCGCCATTTGCGAATGCGGTGCTACTTGCCGTTTCGTTGTTCGTCGCATTGTCTGAATTTCAAATACATTGCTGGACGGCGACAGGTTTCGCATAGGGGGTGGCGGAGCCAGAAGGCGCTCTGAGCTGTGCAGCAGGCCGGTCGATGTGCTTGGGTTGTCTGAAATAGAAAATTTAGAGTCGTTCTTTTAAGCGTTTGGCCTAGCGCCACGGAGCACAAAGAACTTACTTTGAATTGAAAGCGAATCGCAGAAGTGAAGTCGACAGTTGTTGTTCAGATGTTAATTACCTGAAAAAAAAAACAAAAAATTATTTTAAAAAATTAGGAAAATCGGCAAATTTCCGCCTAAACTGCCAGCCACAGACACGCATTAGCTCTTCACTATCTGATTAAAGTCAC